>BQNB010053329.1:15597-40065 GCA_026074375.1 Tanacetum coccineum | reverse complement strand
AGCTAAAAAGAGTCCAGGGACTGAAACTGCCAATTGGCATTTCTTTTACAATTTTAAAAGCCAAGGACTGTTTTTGTAATTGTTCAAAACCTTTCTTTATTCTTTTGTTATAAAAACCACAGGGACCAAATCTGTCACTTTCCAAACTAGTTTATAACTAAAACTCGGCTTAAATAAAATGAAAATAGAAAGAAAGTTGAGGGGTTGAAGTTGCCTCTTCCCCAAGGTTTATGTTTAAACCTGCGAACCATAACTGTACCTCAACCCGTTTACCGCCAAAACCCAAACCGCCTCTCCCATGGTTTCTAGCTCGTCCCACCACCCCTAGTACACTTCCCAGCCTACCTCTAACCATTTCCCACCTCCCCATTACCCCTATAACCCTTCCCTGTTGACAATTTACAAAAACCCGCACCCCAACCAATGGCTGAGATGAAGAGAAGCAATCCAAGGGCTTAGAATGCTTGTGAGACTTCCTACTCTCATAACAAACACATCCCAAGTCCTTTGAGAGGCTATAAGAGAGAAGAAAGCAAGCCGGAACAACATACATTTTTTTATCCCTGTTTTTACTTTTCTTAGTTTAAAATTTAATTAAGTTTGCTTTAAAATTGTTGTACTCAGTTTATTTTAAGTTTATGTTGTAATATTTCCAGCTTTAATACAAGTTAAGAGTTTTTTTTGTGAAATTGCTATTGTCAAAAGTGCAAAGTCTTATTTAAGACTTTGAATCTGTTTAAACTTATATAAAAAACGTGTAAAAGTTGTTAAGCTCAGCTTATAAACTTGTTTTACCCCTTTATTTCTTTTAAAAAGCTAAAAAGAAGCCAAATTTATATATTAAGGGAGTGTTTGGTTTAGTCTTAAAATGGGTCAAATTTGGTTTGGTATGGGTCACAAACACTCAGCCAACTTTGGCTGAGTGTGTGGGGTTTATTAGACCATTCAAATCACAACTTTTAGTGTTAAAATAAGTTTTTGTGGCCCTTTTGTATTCTGTCAAATTTTCAATAAGCCAAATTAAGCTTAAGGGCTCCAGCTGCTTATGCAGCTTAAGCACACTGTTGTTGTGCTTGTTGTTGTTGTTTCTAGCCATTTTACCCAACCCTTTGTCCTGTCATTTTGATATACCAAATATAGCCAAGTGTGTATGTATGCATAATTCTTGAAATCAGCCATTTTTAAGCCCTAATATCAGCAGGTTTAAGTCCTCATTTATAAACCAAACTTTGAAAATAAGCTCATTTGCCTCCATTGTTAATCTGTTTGTGGTTGGTTTTGGGTAAAAAGCTCTTAAGTGCTTATTGCATAAGCCTAAAAAAGCCCTTAAGCTCACTGTTGACCTCCCCTGGTGCTGAGCACCATAAAATAGCCCAACTTTTCTAGCTTATTTAATATTAAGCCATAGGTTCTTATTGCTTTTAAACATAGCTTATAGGTTTATCTTTTAGGTTTAGCAGCTTTAATCCCTTAGATAGCTTATTAAGGCAACTTAATATAAGCTCAAAAGTCTACTTTTTCTGTCTTTTTTATAAACTGTTTAGCTTATTTTAATATAGACCAGCTTATTTTAGGGCTTATTCAGGAAGCCATAGCTTATATTTAGGAATCCCCTCTCCTTATTAACTGCTCCCCATTAGTTGTAGCTTATTTTGTTAGCTTAAATCCCCATAAGAAAGAAAATAAGCCAATAAGCTTGATAAGCTTCTGCAGCCCCAAAAGCTTAAATTTCTGGCTTATTTAGTGAGATTGAGACTAAGTGCTTATTATGAAAATTGTTCCCCTTAAGCCCTTTAACAAGTTTGCTTTTATAGCTTTTTGATAATAAGCACTTTGGACCCTTTTTGTAATCGGGTTGGTGTGCAGGGACCAATTGTGTAATTTTCTATTTTATAGTTAGTATTGTTAGTCCCTGTGGTTAACTACCCTATTGCCCCGTTAGTCCTTATGTCCCTTCCCTGTTAGTCCTTTTGTTTTAACAGCAGTTAACTTTTGTTAGTTTATTTAATTTAATTAATTAAATTAGGTTTAAAATTAATTTAATTTATTCAGTAAAATTTGCATTTTTATATTTTTAGAATTGTTAACTTTTTTCCTTCTTTATTTAAGTTTATTTTTTTCAGAATTTTTATAACTTTTATTATTTTGTCTTTTTCTATTTTCTTGTTTTAATTAGTTATTATCTTTATAAATTCGTAAAAATCCAAATATTAATAAAAAATTATTTTTTTTTTTTATTAAAATTTTCTTTTGTCATTTAGTGTCTAGGAAAAATACAACATTTAGTATAGGTTTAATTTTTCTTAAATTTCAGTCTTAGACCCGTTTTACGAGTATGGGTTTTTCCCGTTTCCTTTTCGTTTAGCATTCAATACGACCCTCCAGTTTTTATTCTAGTTTGTTTTGTTTATTTTTCATATTAATTTAATTAGAATTTAATTTTGATTTTTTTTTAATTTTATTTTGCATTATATTTTCTCAATTTTTAGTATTTAGGTTCACCCGATTTCCTCTATCTGTTTCCGTAGATTAAATTAGGTTTTATTTTAATTAATTTAAAGTTGTAAATTATTCAGTGTTTCTTTCCATCCATATCTAAATATTCTCCATCATAAATTTCTTATCAAACCAGGGATTACTTTCAATTGAGAGCCTCGTTGGGACTTACGTCCCGGGGAGAATTCTCTTCCGGAATCTTTTTATCTTTGATTCTATCTGTGTATTTTATCTCTTTTGTTTTTTTGGAATTTGACCTTTTGCCTGGTCAAGGGCATTCGGTTAAGGATCCTGTATTAGGTTTGCTATATTATTGTAATGCCTTATCTCGAATCAGTAGCTACCAAGCTCTAGGGGCTTGATGAAGTCCATATAAAGCTTTGACAACCTTATAAACCTTCTTAGGATGATCAGGATCAACAAACCAGGAGGTTGAGAAACATACACCTCTTCATCTATAGTGCCATACAAAAATGCACTTTTGACATCCATTTGGTATACTATGAACCCCATAAATGAGGCAAAGGCTAAAAATAACCTGATAGCTTCTATTCTTGCCACAGGAGCAAAAACCTCATCATAGTCAATACCCTCTTTCCTGTCTGTGACCTTGGGCCCTTAATCTTGCTTATTTCTAAACAACTATCTTTTTCATCCCGTTTGTTAATGTACTTCCCATTTTTGTTCCAATCACCTTTGACTCCATGATTGATAGATCTACTAGAAATCCCATACCTGTTATGCAGCCTAAACTGTAACTCAACTCTCTTGCTAGTCATTCACCCAAATTGTCTATCTTTAAGAGCTTCAGAAAGAAATTTTTTAGTTCCTCCTAAGTTAAGAAGGCAGGGCAAACAAGCAATGTTATTTATCCGCTTTGTGATTGCCTTTGTGCGTTTGAACCTGCTTACAAGTGCTATGTGCTCTGAAGTTTGCTGTCACTCAGCTGATCTAGTTTGCCACAGATGACGTGGATCGCCAGTATTTGCTTTGTGAGTGAATGTTGTGAATCCTAAGAGGAGGAATGAGACTAACAGCTACGCTGTATTGTTGGTATGTGTGTTAAAATTTGGACCATACTCCTTCTTCATCATGAGAGAAGCTCATCAAAAATCTTTCTGAGGCTTGTTTAAAAGATTGTGAGCTCTGGCGAGTAACTGAATATCTGGATTAGCAGATGGAGTATTAAGCTGGTTCACTGTACGATTTAACTGGAGTTAGGTGAGGTGGAGCTTTGTCAGTGAGTTACTGCCCTTGAAATGCTTTTGTGAGCAAGTTAATCCAAAGATCGTCTTGACTAAAAGCTAGAATTTCAGGAGTATCTTCTGATGTCAATGCCAGTAGGAAATGCTTCCTTGTGCTTGTGTTTGAAGGTGTTTGGATTCTTGTGTCGCAAAAACTTCTCTTTCCTTTGGAATTAGTAGAGACTTCCTTGAACTTTTGCGGACGAATGTTGATAGCTATAGCATCTCTCAAGAGAAGCTCCTCCATTTCATCTGCATTCCGAGGCATTTTGCGAGTAGTAATTTGTAGAGTTCTGTACTGTTGAGTTGTAACCTGAGAAAGTACCTGCATGGTGGTGTTAGATTGATTGTCCAAAGGGAAAAGGATTAATCATAAAATCAGGAGTAATTCATATTCGAAAACATCCATCAATAACGTATACTCTTCACATTAGGTTTTTCTTCAAAGAAAATATTTTACATGGCAGATTTACGGCTAACTTTTTGGATAGTGTACTAAAATTATATACCCTATAAGGCTTTTTGCTATTTAGGAGTAACCTATATAAGGAAACCCTAATCGCACCCTGTTCATCACACTTGGCAGAAGCACATTCCCCCCCCCCCCCCCCCCCCCCCCCTCAGCTGGCCCCCCCCCCTGCCATCTAAAATGCGTAACATGGCAACCCATAAAGGTCTTATATCGGCTGAATACTTGGATTTGGCGTCCAATACAGAGGCTCATAAGGAGTTTGTGTGAGTGAGGTTTTGTCACCACTTACCCTATATAAAGATATAGCAAACATTACTAACTGCTGTAGATATGCCCAAAACAAGTATGTTGGTAAGAGAGAGAGTGACTGCTAGCATCGTCCTAGCGCCTCAATCAGGGGATTGTTCATTCGCTTTCAGCACACTCCATCTGCTGTGGAGTTCTAGCATTGCTATACTCTTGTTTGTATATTCCCTTTGTTCCAGACAGAATGTTCTAGAGCATATCCCTATTCTTAAAGGTCAGTTCCATTATCTGATCTAATGATGGTAACGCCTTGATTGATTAAAGTGGATTTTCGCAATTTGTCTAATTAAAGTTCTTTAAGGATGGACACTAGTTGCTTCATCCTTTGTAGGCCAGAGAAGAATACAAACTAAAGTATTTTGTACAAATTTCATCAGTAATTAAAATGGCAATAACTTACCATGATTTTTTATGCTTTTTACAGAAGTAGGTCCAAAAAGATCCATATGCAAGGTGTGTAATGGTATAGTAATGGTTCTTTCTAACTTTGCCTTACAGGAGGCCTTGTGTTGCTTACCTTTTTGGCAGGCAACACATGTATGGTCATTTCTGAAAACCTTGGAAGGTAGACCTCTTACAAGGTTTTCCTTCACATAGTTGTTTTAAGTGTTTTAAAATTTTATATGACCTAACCTCCTGTGCCAAAATTTAGAATTCATCTGATGTGGCTTTGCAATCAAGCAAGCATAATACTTTTTGTGAGACAGGTGTTCTTTCATATCAAAACTGTACAAATTGTTTTGCCTAGGGACATTAAGAAGTATCTGATTTTCATCAGGCATCTTAAAGTCAGGAGACACAACAAAATATTCAGTCTCAGTAAAAAGAACCTTGTGCTTCTTATCATAAATTTGTAATATTGAGAAAAGATTAAAATGCCCAAGTTCTTTTACAAAAGACAAACTATCAAAATCTAAATTACCAACTCTTATTCTACCTTTACCTATGTATGTAGGCTTTTGCTACCTCCAAAAGGTAAAACAGTCCCCCTTTGCATTCTTCAAAATCATCCAGGTGATCCTTGTTACCAGTCATGTGCCCTGAGCATCCACTATCAAATATACCTCTATCCTCCAAGTTCTTGAGTGGATGATCCTGCACATGAAAAAGAGAAATTAGTTTATCTTAGGGACCCAGGCCTTTTCAGGATTAGGTCTTCCTTGTGGTCCTTTAACATTTACAGTTCTAACAAGATTGGATCCACTATTATAATTGGATTTTGTCCTTGGTCTCCTCCAATTATAACCTACTGAGGTCTTAACAGCAGTGCCCCAATTTCCCTTTACAGCATGAGAATAAGTCATTCTTGCTGTATTTCTAACAATGGGTCTTCTCACAGGTGAATGTGATTTTGAAAAATGACTTCTTTGATTAAACTTATTCACCTGGGGTCTTACAGGACTAAAACTGTTTGTGTTATTGGTAGGTACTGGTTGTTTGGATCTAACAGTATTAATATTAGTCTTGACAGAATTAATATTTTGCCTAACAGAATTAATATTATGTAATTATTAGCCTACATATTTTTATTAGGCCTAACAGAATTAACATTTGTCCTACCAGTATTAATATTAGGCCTAACAGAATTAATGTTTGGCCTACCAGCATTCAGTTGTACTGATCTAGGAACAAATTGATTAGCATGATTAACCCTGTTTGCATTAGTCCATACTGGTTTTTCCACCCTGTTACCAGTATTAAAAACCCTTTGTTTCTTAAACTCAGCCTCTCTTGCCATTTTCTTTTCATAATAGTCACAATCTTTGATCAAATGACTTAGGCTGCCACAAACAAAACACTTTTTCTTAATGAAAGAGTAACCTTCTCCTAGTTCTCTTTCCATCATTTTATTCCAATTCTTTCCTTTAACTTCAGTATGTCCTTGTTTTTCATTTCGTTCCTAGGAGTTTTTACGTGTGACTTGCACAAACTAGGTTCTACTTCCTTTTGTTTTAGGGACACAAACTTTATTTCAATGTAGTGATAACTGATACTTAGACGCAGACATCTCATTAGGTACGCTTATACTTTCTGATTCAGACTCAGAAGAGTGCTCAGAGGGGATTTTCCAAATGATCCTTCAACCGTCATTTGATTGACAGGTTAGATTGCTAGTGGTGTTGTCATCTGAGTCACCTAATTCAGGCTTTTGAGGTCCCTTTTTGAACATAAAACATACAAAGATATCATCAATTTTCTTTATGGTTTAGGAGTATAGTCTCTAGTTAATGGATTTGGAACTCCTTTGAATATTATCAGTCTTTGAAGAATCTATGTATAAGGTTTGTTAAGAAAAATCTTTTTTCTTTGCACTGAAACACAGTACGATCATTTTTCCTCATAGCTTAAAACCTCTTGTATTGATTGTTATTTCATTATCCTAAGGTTTAACTTTTACTTTTGAAGTCATACCTGATTCAACTAATTTCCAAAGATTTTAGAAGAATTTTCCATGAATTACTGTTTTTTGCAATTGTTCCCTTTTCTTTTACAGCTTTCCATTCTATTCTCCAATTCTTTTAAGCTTTTTCATCTTTTGCATATATTTCAATTTGCTTGAATGTAAGCTGTTCATTTAGAGATATTGCTGCTTTTGAAAAGTAAAACATATTGAGCGTTTGATTTCTTAACAGCTAGAGTATAGGCAAGTATTTTTACTTCTTGTGTCAACTGATATGATATATTTGCTCATCACAACAGTGTTTTAGATATATTTATGCAATCAATGCCAAGTTTTAGAACGTAGAATGATACCTCAGGATTTGGAGCTAATTGCAATGAGTGTCGTGATTTGTCTCTTCTTCCTCAATGTATGTATCCCCAATGACCAGACAGCTCATCATCTAATAGTCAGCGAAGATAGTTCTAGATACGGCATTAGGACTGCTCCTTGGATAAAAGAGTTACTTGTGTCTTTTTATATGATGTATGTCCATCCATTATATTCCCTTGTGTGTGTGTGCTGTGTCTCTCACCCCCCCCTCGCCACCCCTCCCTATGGTACAGTGCCTTGTCTCCACATTTGAGAAGACATTCTAAGCAGTCTTTGGTCAAAGCCACAATAGGTTGTTTCCATCATCATGCAGCTCTCCTTCGTACTTCTGTATAAAAAGTCTTCAATTCGAATAGCAATCATTGCTAGTCTGCTGAGGATATGTCCATCTCATTCAGTCCACATCAATTCAATCTGATCTACGGTCTTTATGAAGCAAGTCCTCATAATCTTCATATTGTCTCTCCCTGCGACAAGAGAGTAAATAAATAAACTTATCAGTTAAACCATCCAGGAACTTCTATTTCGTGGAATATTGTTTGAAGAAGTAGGGTATAAGTACGTAGGCACCAATTATGACCAGATACTTAACCTTGTTAGTACTGTCTCTGGCTTTTATTGTTCTATTTTACTGTGTGAAACAAAAGCAACATTTTGAGCACTTGCAGATGATTTTGAGGTACTTGTGAGTTCTTGCTTAAATAAAATCTAGGTTATTATAACAAGTATACAATGGACAAAGTGTCAACATCTGGTTTGGTTCTCATTGTTATTGCCAGATTTGACCAAGCTAGGGGCAAAGATTTGAGAAACTTGTGATTTGCATCCTTAGTTGATACTTCAGCACCATGGGCTTCCAACTATGAGAGTAGTTGTTGGAACCTGTCATATCCTTTTTCCAACCCTTCTAAACTGGATATAGAAAATGCCTCAAACTGTTATTTTAGAACAACTTTCTGTATCTTCTTTGAATTTTACCTCCAAACCTAGTCCTGATGGCTTCCTAAATCTCTTTAACATCATCCATTCCATGAAATCTTCTTAGATGTTCCTTGGGAATTGCCATAAGTAAGATAGTTCTAGCGTTCCTCTCCTTTTCAACAACATGAATTTCTGCAGCAGATACTGGTGGAAGTTTGCTAACAACACCATCTTTTCCAGTTGAGATTCTCTTCTTTAAATTTCCATTCTAGATTACCTTCCAACTTCATTATCAATTTATTCAAGGTAATGCTCTATCCTCCATAGCCCCATTATTCCTCATATTCCTCCTTCTTCAAAATTAGGAGTTTGATATTTGAAGTAGTGGTTGTTGTAGGAGTGAGTTGTTGTTGTTGTTGTTTGATTTATGGTCTGCTGTACATTGGTATTGATGCATCTTCATGGTATGATGCTTCATCATCACTAAGATGTTGAGAGTAATCATCATTAGCATGTTGAGACATTTTTCTAGATCTGAAAGTGATTGTTTGTGTTCTTGTGATTCTTCTTATTCAGAGTCCCTCTAGAGGCTCTGATACCACTTGTTAGTTCCAATGTCTTGGATCTGTGTAGACCTTTTATTAACATAGCTAAAACTTGGATAATTCCAAATTCACACTATATATGATAGACAATGACTATGAATACTATGTGCTAATGCGGAATCTTAACACAAGTACTAAGAAGAACACAATGTAAAACTTTGCTATTTGCTATTAATTTTTATTAGAATTCTATTTTAATCTCATACTAAACATTATGCCGTAGGGTTCCTTTTATACACCAAGGAAACCCTAATGGGCTTTACAAACGTGTGTTGTGAAAGGATTGAATTGCGATCCTTTCCTAAGATATCTCCTAAGATAACTATTATCCTATTCTGTTACATAAACAGACTTAACTAAACACGACCAGTACTAACTATAGTACTGCCAGACTTAACTTACTAATATTAGTACTGCCAGATTTAACATAATACTTGGCAGAACTAACTAATACTACCAGACTTAACTGTTATACTACCTACTAGTTAAGTCTTTTAACAATATGTTACCAAGTAGTGAGGTTCCATAGCCCTTTTTCTCAATGTTATTTTGTAGGGTGAAAGATGCTTTAGGGTGATTGTGTTGTCGTGTTAAAGATGTTTTTGAGCTTGTTGTAGTTTTGTGTATTGATTGTGGGCGGACGTTCTGTTCCCGTTGCTGTTCATGAATAGTGATATGTTTGGTTATTGCGGGTGTCCCCATATGAGCTCAAAACGAGTCGTGGTGTGAGCTCAAGTGGTTAAGATGGTAAGCTAATATGGTGTCCCATTGCTAGCGCGCGACTTGTAGTTGGTTATGATTGTGGGATCCGTGGAACGTTCTGTACGTTGTTGTTTATTTGTTGCCATGAAGTGTTTTGAGGTAATTGCTAGCAGCTAATTGAATGTTTTTGGAATATTATTGTATGTCGTAAAACCTATGATTCTCGCTCAACTTTGATGGTATGGAACATTTTATGCATCATTTTAGGTGAGCTAAGGGTAACTAAGTATAGCGCAAAGTGGCTAGAAGAGACCGTAGGATGCTTGGAGTTTATTTATGCTTTCTGTTTGAATAAATGCGTTTGCATTAATTGTTTGGATTATGTTTTTGCATCTCATTTATTGACGAGACCTATTTCTCATTAATAAAGACACCATTAGGTTTTGCGGTTTGTTGTGACACTTGTGGTCTTTGCTTTACTTTAGTTTTCCATTTTAGTATTCTTTATATAGACACCATGTGTTGTTGATGATATTCATTCTTGTTTACGCCTTGCGTTTCCGCCTTGGTGGGGTGTGACAAATTGGTATCAGAGCCTTTGATTATAGAGAACTAGATGGTTGAGCCTAAAATATAGCTTAAGGGTCCCTCATATAGTTGCATTTTAGGGCATACGTGTTTGTGTACGTATATATCGTATGTTCCCGCTACCTAAAAGCTTTGAATTTTTTTTCTATTTGAATTACTTACTATTTATATATGAAATTTATACTTTTTCATTATGGGAATCTAATAGTATATACTTTGTTATTGTTTTAGTCATGTCTTCCCCTACCCCTAGGAGATATCGTTGGGAGATTGTTTACCTCACTAGACCCCGTTAGAGTTGGGTGACTTTTGAGAGAGAAAAGTCAAACCCAAGCGAGGCCCAACATAAGTTTATTTCGTTTTCTACCTCAATGCGTTGCTATAATCGAGGATTGCTTTTATATTTTGGGTCACGATGTGACTTCTATTTCGTCTGGTCGATTGGGATTTTATGGTGCGTTAGATGATTATCAGTTTGAGTTATATTTGGGTTATTATTAAGTGCTATGTGTTAGATGTGTGTTATCATTGAGATGTATGGTCTTGGAAGTAAGTACACATGTGAAAAAGGTGCAATTATAATTATGGTCGCGAACATAATTATAAAGGCAACACACACGTGGACTTGTGACTTTGATTGCATTGATCATTGTTGCTTGTATGTATTATGTAAGGATGTAAGTCGGGATAGTTGTATAGATTGTAGTGTAGATGTGATGTGAGATCCTGTTGGGGATGGTTGTGTGGTTAGAGAATTCCTCTCTTACCGATAGGCAATTTATTTAGGTTGGCGTTGCGTAGAGTGTAAGGTTCCGTGAATCTATCATTTGTGGATACATCGGTACTGTTGTATTGCGTCGCGATTCTTAGTTGTTCGTTGATCTCGTTGTTCGTTGAGGATATCTAACGCTTGTGTTGGGTATTATCCTCCCACCCCCCCCCTAGGGCCGCCTTTCACACCATAGAACTTGTGTTCTATGTTCTTCCGTACGGCGTTTGATGATTGTTTTCCTTTTTTAAGGTGATGATACCGTTTCGTATGAGTTCTAAGACTGTTGGTATGGATAAGTCCTTATGGTGTTAGCGTTTGTAAGAGTTTCTTTCTGTGTTCGTGTGCAACGTAAATTAATATTTGGTAGTTAGGATATTCTTAAGGTATTTTGGAGTTCTATTTTGCTATCATGGTTCGGTTTTTTTTTAGTTATGAGTCATAATTACCATTTGGAAAGTAAGTTTGTTGTAGTTGATACCACTAGTTGTTTAGGTGTTTAAAAACTTCCTTTTAAAATATAAATTATATAATAAAATGCAACTCGTTTTTTTTTTTTTTTTTCAAAATAATCTTTTGATTTCTGTTTTTGAAAACCATAATTACAATTATGTTAGTAATTTTTGAGAGTGAGTAATAAAGCTTACTCAGTTAAGCTGTATGTAAGCTTAAATGAGTAAGATTTAGCTTAAGAACAAAGAGAGCTTATTGAGAGTATTAAGAACAATTTCAAGCAGTTTTAAGAAATCTTGCATAAACGTAAAAACACCATTAAAAAGTAAACTGAAATTTCATTAACCAGAAAAGGTTTACAAGACTTTTTAAAAGTAAATTACAGTAATTAAATGACATAAAAACATTGAAAAGTAAAATTAAAACTAAACTACTCCTAGATGGTCTTCATCTCTGTCTTCTTCTTTCTTTATATAGGCTGAGGAGTTGTCTTCTCATTGTGTTTGTTGTGTTTTCTGTGTGAGAGGCATCAAAAACTCATCTTGGCCCTTCAATAATCGTGATGTCCAAGCCAATTAATCCTAACCCTTGATCATTTGTCATTTTCCTTCAACCAATGGGGTTTGTAGGGATTGCCAAGGTAGATGTGAGGTGGGGTGAGCTGTTTTTTGTCATGGGGTGAAGGCTTTGTCTGGTTGCTACAGTGAAAGGACACACGAGTTGTGTGTGTTGAGGAGATGATGAATAGTAGAGGCGGGAAAAAAAGGAGTTATAAGGGTGCAGGGTAAAGAGTTTAGTGTTTTGGCAAAAACAGTCCCTCAACGTTGTATGTTTTGATTGCAACAAAAGTCCAAGTGGTGTAATAGATTTTGGGACTTAGGCAGAAATGGCCCCTCAACATATATACATGTATTGCAATTTTGGTCCTTGTGGGTTATAAGAGTTTGGGGACTTGGCAGGGCTAGTCCTTGTGAGGGTAACGATAGTTAGGTGAAAGGCTAAAGGACTTAACGACAGTTTATTGTATAATGGCTTATACATAAGGTTTTTGGGCCGGATAGGGTTTAAAAAGGATTTGGGCTTTTTGTCTTTGGCTTTTCATCACGCTCTTTCCGTTCTCGTGCTCGGTATTGTCGTTTTGGCTTTGTTTTTCTTCCTTTAGTGAATATCCGGTACCTGCACAATACAAACACAAAAACAAGCATATATATGGCATTTTATGTGCGTTTTTGGTCGTTTAGTTTCATTTTATTGAGTAAAGGGTATGTGTAATTACACACATACCAACGTTTGAAAAAAGTGTACTCGTTGCATAAAGAAAATTAATTTAAGTTTTACAACCGGTCATAAGAGAGTTAAATGTAGCGGAAGCATAATAAAGTTTGACAATGACAACGAGTATATAAATAGATAAGTCTTGAAATTGGCGAAGTCACATAGCACATAGACTCCATTTAGCATCAAGAATCAAGCCAAGCTAAGCACCTGAGAAAACATGTTTAAAACGTCAACATAATGTTGGTGAATTCATAGGTTTAAGTTAATACAAGAGTGGACCACAAGATTTCAAAACGCATGCGACTACTATAACAGATACAACATCACATAAAAAGTATTTACTGTTACGCTAAGCTCATGACACCGATGCTAATAAAACAGGGCATATCATATCATGCCACATAGTATTCCTGCCCTTAACTGGTGTCCCAAACCAAAGACCACCACAACGCACATCGACATGACATATATCCGTTTGTTCTTCGTTAAGTGGAACCAAAGCAGATAGGGATAATTAGTCCCAATAGATCTATTTACGCATTCGCGCTCACTTAACCAATCCAATTGGCCATAGGTGACTAACGGTTCATGATAGTTCGGGCAATAGTGGTTTGTAGCAAAACTTAGGCAACACATAAACATGTAAAACTCACGTTAAGAACTTGTGTCCAATTTTAAAAGCAAACAATGTTTCTCACCCCAAAGTATAAAGCATTTGAAAATAGGTAAAACGTGGGGCTATGAACTCACCTTAAGCAAGTGGTGAATCGATAATCAACGAGGAAGAAATAAAGCCGAAAGGTCCTACACGCGACCTAAATAAATGACGCGTCTTAGGTAAACGAAAGATAACCGAAACTTGTACGACACGCTTTCAAGAGAGAAGACATCCATATGTGTTTGTGCTTTTGTTTGTTTAATAAAGTATGACTAAATAAAATTATAGAGTTTTTTGTCAAGTCTTGGCGTTTATCCAAAAAATTACTATTTTTAGAAAGTTTCTATTTTAGGAAAGTTTTTAGTTTCAAGACGTTAATATCGTCCTCTATATTTGTTAAGTTTCCATATTTTCAAAATGCGCTAACTATCCATAGTCGCTAAACTTCCAAGTCCGATCCGCTAATGTGTTACCAAACTTACTATTTTTAGTAACTTTATCGCTCATCCTAAAATACGTTAATGACGTCTTCAAATGATGCTAATCTATATATATGTGTTACTATATGTTTCGCTAGTGTTTAGAAAGTTCAAAAATGTCCAAAAGTGTCCGAATACCCTTTTTACTATTCACATCAGCACACTATTCATTGGGTTTTGCCGAAAAATGTTTCAAGTTTTATTTGGCTATAACTTGGCCGTTTTAAGTCCGATTTTAAAGTGCGATATGTGAAGAACTATCTATTCGAAACAAGCTCTTCAAAAACTAGTTTTACGGCTAATGAAGACATTTTTAGGTCGCTCAAAACCTCAAAACTAATTCGGATCAGAAACATGTCTTTTCATAAATACTCCCAAAAATCCATTCAAACGCCACAATAGTGCTTATTCTAGCCTAATCCCGATCACTACTAAGCCAACCAACAAAACCACACTTAATCTATCCTAATCCCCTTCATTTCTATTGTTGCAACCCACTTTTCAACTTATCTCACCATAACTTATAAAACAACAAACATAATACTTCCATTTTGGGGCTACTGTCCGCATAACTAAACGCACCCTAAAGGTTTCTAAAACCAAAAGCCCACTTGTGGCTGTTTTACACAGCCAAACGCACCCTTGTGGCTTGTTTATAAACCCAAACGGACTCGGATGGGTTGTATTAAAAACCCAACGCACCCTTTTTGGTGCCTGAGAAAAACCAACGCACCCTTTGGTGCTATAAGATCAACCAGACGCACCCTTTTGGGTGTTTATAACAACCAAACGCACCCATGTTGGTGGTCTGTGGTGGGGTGTGCGGAGGTGGTGGTGGTTCGGGGATGGTGATGGAGGAGGAGACGAGGTGGTGGCAGCAGTGGGGTGGCGATGATGGTGTGGATCTGGTGGCTGTCGTGGGTGGAGTGGTGGGATGATGATGAGGGTGGCGGTGTGGTGTTGGTGATGATGGTGGTATGATGAAGATGGTGAGGGTGGTGACGTGGTGAGATGATGACGAGGGTGATGGCGGCTGTGGAAGGTGGGGCAGCGGCGAAGATGGTGGTGATGTTGTTGATGTTGGTCTCGGTTGGATGGTGGTCGGGATGGCAGCGGCTGTGGCCGGAAATGCCAGAGACAGCGCCGGAAACTCGCCGGAAAGAGAGAAAGGAGAGGGAGGTGGCTAGGTTTTTATAAAAAAAATGATATGAAACCCTAATTGGTATCTATATATACTTGAAACTTATAAAATAAAGTGGCAAGTGTAACAAAGTATAGGTTGGATTTTGTAAATATTTCCCCCAGGGACTGAAGTTGTAACTTTTTCGGAAACTTTTGTAAAATATTGGTTCGGGCCTCGTTTTGGTAAGTTAACGATTGATTTAAATTACGAAAATTGCGCCATTGTTTTCCAAATAGTTTTTCCCATACAAATGAGTATTTACATGACTTATTTTATAAATGTTTTTATAAAACTTATTTAAAAATCATTATTATTTATTTGGTACCATTGGGTGACGCGGATAAACTTTATCCGTAAAAATAAAACTTTAATTTGAACCTTTGCGTTTTTAAATAAACGCTTTTGAATAAAATATTAAATGATTTATTAAATATTTTCATTTAATAAAAAGTGATAATTAAATATAAATTTAATTATTTTTGTGTCGGTACGCGTTGTATTCAAAATTTTACGAGGTTATTTTAGTCATTTTTGCTTGGTTTCGTGTCTCGGGTAAAACGGAAAAGTTGTTCGGAATGTCGTTTTACATCAAATTGCTTTAGAGTCCGAGTCGTGAAAACGTAATTTAGTAGGTCGTTTTTGATAGGTCAACATAAGAATACATATATCTTCTCGTTTTCAAGTCAAATAAGTTTAAAAAATAATTTTGTAAATGAGAGATAATAACAATAAATATGATTTATTATTTAAATACGTTTCAAAAATTTACCGGCTACGCGGTAATCGTTTTTATGTGACCGTAAAAGGTCAAAAAGTCAAAAAGTCAAGTTAGAACCAAAAAGTCAAATGGTAAAATAGTAATTTAAAATTCTAAAATATTCGGGTTGTGACATACATAATCTAAGCAAACACTAATAAACTACTCACTCATAATGAGTGATTCAATCAAACAAGTAAAGAAAATAAGACAAGACATAATCATAAATCAATAGTCAAGAATTAACTGTTGGTTTACATTGATGTTTGTGGGAATCAAATGATGTTATTCTCCTCTCCAAGTTCTCCAAAAAGCCCCAAGAATCTCTAATGGTATGATATGAGTCGTCACTTGGTGTTGGATGGAAGAGAATGTCCAAATTCCTTGAAATTCGAGCATATATACTTCTGATCCAGGTACCATATGGTCGTATGGTTTAGGAGTATATGTTCGTATGGTGTAATCTTCTACAAATTCTTCAACTTGGAGCATACAGCCGTATAATGTAGAAGCATACGGCCATATGGTCTACTTAGCTTAAATGTACTTGAAAATCTTCAAT
The DNA here is from genome assembly GCA_026074375.1 of Tanacetum coccineum. Classification (NCBI taxonomy): domain Eukaryota; kingdom Viridiplantae; phylum Streptophyta; class Magnoliopsida; order Asterales; family Asteraceae; genus Tanacetum; species Tanacetum coccineum. Next base: position 23,819 of record BQNB010053329.1, on the reverse strand, counting down.
ATCATCCATCTTTGATCCGCAATGCCATCCATCTCCAATCCGCTCCATCCGCATCAAATAATCATACTAACCTTACAAAACAACTTTACAACATAATTAAGCACATATCTATCAAACAAGAACTAATATAGACCTAAATTATGGGTTATTGCCTTGTAAAATAAGGACGATTTATACGATATCAATACCCACATTGGATGACATCAAAATGTACATCAAAACAATTCAAACCCTCCACTTTCATACTAAACGAGGTGGAACAATCGAACATTTCGAGCCTAATAAAATTCCCCAACGAAAACTTCACAACAATTTGAAAAGTTAGGAAGAAATCATTCAATAAAATGTCATAAGTCTAGAAGGAATCGGCATGTTGTGCTCACACTCTATATTGCATCCTTACCAAACAACCATACAATCTCACCTATTACATTGCTCAACGGATTGAAAGCGTAAAGAATCAATTTGAAAAACTAATTCCTTATGGCATGTTGTTAACTCGTCTCTTTCTTTTAGTCATGACTGTTTATCCACATCTTGAGGGTCCTCAATACCGATCGTTTAATCTTGTAATGGCACCATTAGGTGGACCACATATAAGGAGGCCATTGAGCGATAAGTGTTATGAAGGATCATCATCTCATTTTGACTATGATGATGAGGAAAATAATGATGGAATAACTAATGATGAGGAAGGTGATGAAGGAAAGTGAGTGCGTCGAGAGGCGTTGGTTTTTAACTATCTAGGATTTAACTTTAAGTTTTAGATATTACTTATGCTTGTTGTCAGATGTTTGAATTTTAAAGGGTTTGCTACTAGGATGTTTGTTTTATGCTCATTTTGCATCTTTTGGTCATTCCATTTGCATTACATAGGTTTATACATATTATATCCTTGATATATGTGTTCATTATAAGTTGTTTATTAGTTACCTTTAGGTTTTTGGCTATTTTATGGGGTCATTTGAGTTGTGCAAACCTTTTGTAAAGGTTCTGTCACACAGACTCACGGATCCATTCTTAATGAAGGATGGATCCCTTCTAAAGGGATCCGTCGGAAACGTGGATCTGATACTCAAATCAGTAATGATTTTTATTTACCATCGTTGGCTGAATTTATTTTGACTTTTTGAGATGTCTTATCAAATCTTAATCATTTGATTTTAGTTTCTTCTTAATGGAAGAATATTTATTATTTTTCATGGCTTATTGCTATTAATAAGCACTTATTTTTCATACCATTTCACTTGTAACTTTTACCACTACATTTCACCACCACTACTTCAAAACTAAGTCCCTAAAACCACCACACCATGACTAAAGCTTCCAAAGCTTCTCGTGCTTCAACCACCACTTGATTCACCCAAAGGACTGCTCGTATTAGCGTCCGAACTTGCAACTACATTAACATAGGATCATCTAGTGATTCATCACCTACTAGAACCACCACTAATTCTCCACCTAATGTGTCACTAAATCTTGGTAATACCAATTTACCCACCCAAAGAGTTAGAACCACAAGCTACCCACACATCACCACCACCACAAGCTACACCTTAACCTACACCACTACTACAAGCCACCACACCACTATCGGCTCCATCATAACCACCTAGAGAACTACCACCACTTTCCACCAACATTTAGCCTCTAGAGCTTATTTTCTACACTTCACCCACTTCTTCACATCCATCCATGGATGATTTAGAAGACTTGCCACCTAGGACTTCACATCCACCACCACCACCACTAACTTTTGAGTCTATTGAGTGTGTTGCTCTATAACCTCCTCGTTCAAGCTTTGTGTCATATCAAATAGATTTAGAGCCACCACCACCATCATTCCCACGAAACAACAACTTTAATACCCTTGACCAATCTCTTTGGATCAATGGACCACCACCACTTCCCGCATACCGCCATGAGCATTGGTACGAATGTTGTCAAGGCACTCAAGTTCTCACTTACGAAGTTCGTGATGAGATGCCTTTATCCTAAAGCACATTTGTTAGCTTTAAAATGTGAAGACTTATACGGAATTACATCTAGTTTAAATAGGCAAGACTCGCAGGGACTTACTATGTCTAGTTATGATAGTTTAGAGAGTCAAGGCCTATATATTCCCCCTCCATACTTCCATGGAGGGGTGAGGTTTATCAATTGTATGTGTGTGTGTTGTTGTTCTTCTCTGTAAACAAAAACATCTCTTTCTTTTCACTTTCTCTCTTAATAAAATGGCTAAACATTATTTCTATCCTCCCCGACCTCTAGTTCGACCCAAGTTAGTGAATTTTATATGTTAGCAATTGGCATCAAAGCTAACCAGGGGTTTTTTGTGTTTGTGGTTTTCTTATTATGGTGTGTTCGTGTTTTTGAGATTATTCGAGAGCTTATTTATAAGCTATAAGCCCACAGCTTTTTTTGTTTTTCTTATTTCATCAATAAGTTTTAAACTTTCATTGTCATTAAAAACGTTTGTAATTATGTTGAATAGTTTGTGTGGCTTATTTGAATGATAAGGCTTATTGATCTTTTCATGGCTTATTTACGTGACTTATTTCGAATAAGAATACAAAAAACTTTGCTTTAATATGTTTAGACTTTTAAAAGCTTGTGTTTTTCTTACTTGTAAACGTGTGTTAAATCTTATTTTTAAAAAAGATCAAAACTTGATGTTTGAAAATCATGTTTTGAATATATTTTGTGCTTATTTCGCGGTTTAAGATGGAAAACAAGGACAATTTTTTACGTACCAGACGGTTTACATAAAGCATAGTACTAGCGGTTTAAGGTGTTGAAAGTACACGCGGAATAACACGTTAGGCAGTTTATCTCTAGCGGTTTAGGGTTACCATAAGCGGTTTATCAGGTATTACCAGGCGGTTTACTACAGGTTTACGTGGTCTACATCTCACGGTTTATCAAGTTTTACCATGCGGTTTAAGTTATGGTTTCCACTCGGTTTAAGGATTTTCAAGCGATTCAGGGTTTATGCTCGCGGTTTATCAGGGATTGTACGCGGTTTATAATAGGTGGTTTACAGGTTTATCACGCGGTTTATCAAGGTGACAGGCGGTTTATCAGGTTTATACCTGCGGTTTAGCTCTAGCGATTTAGGGCTCGCAGTTTGAGGGACTTGCTAGCGGTTTAAGTTTGTAAAGTAGTGGATTAACAACATTCGAGTGGTTTAAAAGGTATTCGATCTTCAAGAACGAGCTACACTTGGTATTTACTGAGTTACACCTAATCAGGTTACTAGGGTTTAGTATGAATGCATGAAACAAGCCCTAGACCCATTTTACCCTTTATACCCTCATGATCAAAAGCCTTTGCACCGGAAGTCCCTTAGTCAACCGTTAACCCTTAAAAGTTAGACATATTTCATCGTTACTCCTTGTTTCCCATATGTACTTAACGACAAGTTAACTTGACAATGTTTATCACTCAAATGTTAATTCATTTCAACGTGTGTACTAGTTAACGACATCAAACACAACACCAAAGCAAACACAATACTTAACGCTTAAACTATCCTATATAAGATTCACTCAAATGACAAACAACTAATGATTCGGATAATGTCAAGTGATTATGGAGTTAATTTGGTATTTCTTATTTATGATTGAAGTGGGATTTCACGAAGGCGTCTACTTATTTCATCATCGAGACTTCCCTCTACTTTATACCTATTTTCTTTAAACCCCCTCTATCGATTGATGACTTTCTTAAGCACATAGAGCTTATGATTGAGACTTGGATTATCTATTTTCCAATAGTCAAGTTGGTTGGTTGAAGACCTGGATAACTGTCACTTAAAGGAGATATGTTGTAGTACTCAGTGTCACACACAGATGCAGATGTAGATAGTTTCAAGAGGTGGTATACTTCTTATACTTTGTGATTAGGGTATAGGGTACTTAGAGATTTACTTCCGAAGAAAGATTTTCAATGAAGAAAGCTTTTCAAGACATGCAGTATGAATTGGGGGAAGTTAAACCAGTTCATACATATTACAATGGTTTCTGAACAAGTAAAGACGAAGAGGATTCGGGTTGGGGTACAAGTTATGAAGACTAGAAGACAAAGACGTCATCCTCAGCATTGAAAGCGCCTTGGAATATTTTATTTTGTTATATTTGTACTTGTTAGGAACATTATAAGTAATTCTATATGTCTCCACATTGGGGGAAGATAGTTAGCCTTAAAATATGAAGACTTATACGGCGGGGGGGGGGGGGGGGGGGGGGGGGGGGGGGGGGGGGGGCGGGGGGGGGGGGGGGGGGTGTTGGGGGGGGGGGGGGGGGGGGGGGGGGGGGGTGGGGGGGGGGGGGGGGGGGGGGGGGGGGGGGGGGGGGGGGGGGGGGGGGGGGGGGGGGGGGGGGGGGGGGGGGGGGGGGGGGGGGGGGGGGGGGGGGGGAGGGGGGGGGGGGGGGGGGGGGGCCATATTTGGACATAAGACTGCTAATTCCTAGAATCTTCTAACATAAGTTTTGAGATCATTTCCTTTTACAGTCAGATTGTAAAATTCATCTTCCATTTTATTGACTTCAGTTCGAGGACAATACTTATTTGTTAAGAGCATTTTCAATTTGGTCTAGGTGATCTGGTTGGCTTGTTCTATTCCAATAGGTTGGGCATATGCATTCCACCAGGACAAGGCGTCATCGGTCAGGGTACCAGTAGCAAATGTCACTTTGTTTTCCTTGGCACAATTGCTACACGAAAATACTGATTCAGTCCGTTCAAACCAGCAAATGAGGCCAATTGCTCCTTCCATACCATTTAAGTAGAAAGGTTGACAGCTTATGAACTCTTTATAGTTTCCTTTTCTTGCTACAAGAGTTTCTCTTGGTCTGGTGTTCCTATTGGTATTGTCAGCATTTGCCATGGTAGCAGCTTGTGCTTCCAGAGCTGCGGCAACACTATCAACAACTAGTTGCCTGATGGCGGCCCGAGACATGACTAGTGCTATAGATGTTGATGTCCTCTTGGGAGCCATTCTATCAACATTCACAAGACATCACCAAAATATGAATATATCATTATATAGATTCTTATTTGGTACAACTTCTAACAAAGAAATACACAATCTTTGATATTATATTGCATGATATAACAGAAAATTTTGGAATGGACATTCTAACCAGCATCTAACTCTAAAAAGATAGACTTATCTGGAAGTCATAGATTCCAAAATTTTGATGCTCAATGTCTTGATTATTAATCATATCCATGATATCTGGATACAAAGGTTTGAGAAAATTGGATGGTAAGAGAACCATAGTAATCTCGAATAAAGATATGATACATTAATAACCTTAACACAAGGTATAGGATAGACAACCATGACATACATAAATCGGTATCATAAAACAACGAGGTATAATGGAATCATGATTGTATTAAGTCATAAGCAACCTGTCTATCTATTTTGCATACTCAAAATTTGACAAGTGTCTTTATTTATGCTACACATCCAGTGGTTGGATTCTAACAAAAGCTGTAAATGATAAGGATCTAGTCTAGTAGTCTGGTGGTCCTCCCTTGTAGTTCTTGAGCTCACGGATCTTGTCCAGAAAACTCTTCATATCTGATTGGTGGCGAACCTGGATATTTTTGATGATCATCTCTAGAGTAGAAATCCTGACACGAGCAAGAACAATCTCGTCATCATGCCTCATTTGCTTTCTTTGAAATCTATCAATCTGGGTACGGGCTTCTTGAAGTTTGGTTTCTAGTTGGTCAAAATCTCACTGTATGATTACTAGACCATTACCAAGACCTTCTATCTTATCTTCCATTTGCTTAATGCGCTCAAGAGGGAGCTCATCTAAGTGATTCAAAATAGTCTCAATCTGTTCCTCATGGCGTTCCAGACGCGACTTATGAGAACTCTCTCCAGTCTCAAATACCTGAGGTGGGGCGGAGGAATCAATAGAGGAGGATGATAGGAAACGAGCTTGTTTTTAAGGTGGCAGAATCTCCCCGGGAAGAAATAAATCTTGCGGATCAAATAGTGGTGATAATGGTAACACTAGAGATGGAAGCAAAATAGTTGATGGAGCAATAGGAGCTTGTAGTAGTGGAATAGGTAATTCATTATTAGTAGTATTATATGCTTGCATGACCTTCATATATGGATCATCGTGGAAAGGTGAGATGGCTAGTGAGGCCAAAAGATACTTAGATAAATCATTTGAAGAGTCAGAAAAGGTGTTTCCCGGTAAAGCTAAGAAATAGTCTAGTGAAGCCGGGGTATAGTCAGGAGTACTTATAGAGGAAAAAGCATCCTCATTATTGACATCAGATGGGACGATAATAGGGTGGGTGGATGTAGACATCACTCTATAACAACCCAGTGGAAAATAACATAAGTTATTTATATAATAGTTATGTATCTTTACATACTATTCAGGAAATGTAGTGGCACGGAGGACTTTCTTGGATGGAAAATAGTTATAGTTTAGGTCTTAACCTTGTTCTCTATAACGTCGACTCTTGATACCAATCTGTAACACCCCGTTATTTGACATATAGCAGCGGAAGCTAGTCTGGGGTATTACTTCATAGATCAACAGACATAATCATAGAAAATGACTCGTAAAGAGACGTTTTGGAAAATTTAGTTATCATTCATTTATTCATCATAATTCTACAAAAAGAGGTCCCAAAATCTACATAGAAACAAAAAGTTTGAATGATAACAGTTTAGCCATATTTAAGTCTGTGCCACTCCGTGCCATAAGTTGCTCAATTACCTCGAATAAACATGCTAAAAGGATCAAAACAATGGTTGAGTGAAATTCATAGGTTTATGATAAATAGTTGAATACAAGTCATCATAATAGTAATAATTGCAACGAATATAATTATCATGGAAAACAATATTATTTCCCTAAGCTCATGACACCGAAGCCTTAAGAAATATGTAGTTGCCTCAGCGGGTGCTTTGTCAAACACCTAAAGATACTCAAATGAAGTGCGTTTGATTACCCCATGTACGGGTACATCAACGGGGGAGTTCAGTCCCAATAGATCTATTCACAACATTCACGCTTACTCAACCACTACGTTCGGTTATAAGTAATTAATGGTTCATGATAGTGGGGTCTTATAGCAAAAGTAGGTACTTAGGCAATAATACATCAGGATAACATACAGTTGGAAAAACACTTGTATTCATGGTTTATAGCATGTATCCCCCTCGCGGGTTTATGAAACATTCAAAAGATTTAAATGCGAGGCTTTGAACGCACCTTAACAGGAAAATCTGATTGATGGCAAAAGTATATCAAATGAAAGTAAACAACTTCGCCACGCAACCTAGGGTAATATGTCAAGTCTTAGATTGATTGTTTATATTTCAAAACTTCATAATGTTTTAACATACATATTACTTTGGTTTATTAATTTGTGGAAATATTGTATCACTGTTCGGGCTATCATAATTCAGAGGTCATGCAGTAAACGTTTGAGGAGCTAGGACACTTTAAATCGTAAATCCAGCAACTCGTCAAAACGTCTACCCAAATGAAAACCACTCATATGAAATTCCCTAGTAACGTGATATGTTATAATTTAAATGATAAGATTTTATCATTTTATGTTTCTTCAAAAGGTAGTAGATGATAAATTATGTTAAATATATAACATAATTATTTTATAGTGTTTCGATCGACAAATGATAACGACAAATGTGTCGAGTTTTAATAAAATCGAGTCTTATAATATTTAAATATATTTTTATAATTAATATTAAATTTTTACATTTTATACCCTTAAGAATATGAAAATGACAATATATACCCTTGGTATATATTAATTTACAATTTTAACCTTTTACTTTATATCTTTAAACATTTAAACCCTTAACTTTAGAGTTTGACAAGATAAACCCTTGAAGTTTAACTTTAAGATAATTATATTTTTGGCCCGAAAGTTTAATAATTTCAAAAGTTACAATATATACCCTTATGCATGAAATGTTTTGCGTTTTTAGTCCAAATTCCATAATCTTTGTATTTTTGAATTTGATTTCATTTTGCAGCTTATAGCTTATTACTATAAGCTAAAATAAATAAGTTTTACAAGCTTGTAGCTTATGAAAAGAGCTTATGAGCTCGAATATTTAAAATGGTCACGTTTGGTTTAGAAAAATTAACCTGATGGTTTTAGGGCTTTAGGATTTGTTTTTAAGCTTATAAAAATGATAATGAAGCTTA
>BQNB010053329.1:0-11691 GCA_026074375.1 Tanacetum coccineum | reverse complement strand
ATTCTTTATGAATAAAATGAGCACATGGTCACTTGTATCTTCTTGTTTCTTCTAGTTTCTAGCCGTGGCATGCAAGGAGATAAACAACACATCAAAGCTAGTTTTCTAGCTTATACACCACATATAATAGCTTCTACACATCATATACTAGCCCCTACATGTGTCAAGACCAGATCTTATAAGTTTCTTAAGCTCTTTGATCTCAAAATAGTATAAATAGGGTCCTTGTGTGTTCATTCCAATTCGCACCACACCTCCTCCTCTATAACCCTTATAGGCAGAAATCCTTTGCTCCCTTATGATCCTAGGATCATTAAATAAAGTCTAAGAAGTGAATCCCTAAAGATTTGAATCCCCAAGAATAAGATACAAGGCATACGAGTGGAAATACTACCCGAAACAACCCGTTTCCACCATTTTTTCTCCTTGAAGCTCAAACCCAGGTTTTGAATGTTCTACTTCTGCTAATACACCCTTATAATGTTCATATGATCCTAAATATACTCTTGTTAAAGTTTCATAACTCAATTCATGCTCATTTTCCGTTTTGATCCAAAACCGTACACCCGAAACCCTAATTTCATTTTTTTCTTAAAACTAAATGTTATAATGGTTAAATATTTTTATAATCTATCCTAGAATGCCTAATTAATGTTAAAATAACTACTTTAATGATTAATGAAGGAATTTGAACTTAAAACCTACGCGTTTATGTTTTGAAACCCTAATTTGACCCGTTTTACTTCCTAGCTTAACGAATCGTTATTTTAAACTTGCGTTGCATTAAATCTTCATATTTTAGTTTATTATAACTTATAAATGTCTATTGAACAATTTGGACATGTTTTGTAATTATAATCCATGCAAGGGGTATATATCGTAACTTTCTGAAACTTATAACTAAAGGGGCTGAATATGTCATTTTATCAAAGTTATAACTATAGGGGTCTATTATGTCACTTTTCAAAGTCCAAGGTTTACTTGGTATATCTTTCAAAGTTGAAGGACCAAAGTCGTAAAAATGCAAACCCTAGGGGTCTACTTGCAATTTTCCAAACCCCAGGGTCTAAAATGTAACATTTTGAAAAAGTATAAAATCATGTTTAAAACCTTACAAGACATAACTTTAATTAACGCTTCTCGTGCTTAACATTTCCAGATATTGATTAAAACGCTTAAAACCGATTATATCGTATCACAATACTAGGGAGCTTCATATTAAGGAGTTTCATCTTGGTATTACGTTCTGACTGAGTTGTTGGGTTTACGATTTAAAGTGCCCTAGCTCCTCAAACGTTTACTGAATGACTTCTGAATTATGATGGCCCGAACAGTGATACAATAATTCCAAACTCTTCAATCAAACTCATAACTCTTAAAACTAAAGTTCTAGAGTACAATCTTCCTAAGACTCAACATATTTACTCAGGTTGCGTGACGTGGCTGTTTACTATCATTTTACTATATCAACCTTCCCCGGTTAAGATTGTGATAAGGTCGTCAGCTTTCATTTCAGAATAATTATTACATCTACCTATCAGGTGAAGTTCATAACCTCGCCTTTACTTATTTTACATGTTTTATAAACCCGCGAGGGGGATACATGCTTGTTACAAACTCTTTTACATACTCATTTATCTTATAACAATATGATTACTTTTCAAAGACTTAGTGAATACATAGCCTCGCATTTCAATCTTTTCATAAACCCGTGAGGGGGATACCTGCTATAAATTACGAATACAAGTTACATGTTATCCTGACATATCATTACAATTGCTGTCTAAGTTTCATAAATCCTACAAGTCGTTAAATTTGACTTCGAGTCATTAAATTGACTTTGGATATTAATGTTAGTGTAATAAATCCTTCAAGTCGTTAAATTTGACTTCAAGTCGTTAAATTGACTTTGGATATTAATATGTTAGTTTCATAGATCCTACAAGTCATTAAATTTGACTTCGAGTCGTTAAATTGACTTTGGATATTAATGTTAGAGTAATAAATCCTACAAGTCGTTAAATTTGACTTCGAGTCATTAAATTGACTTTGGATATTAATGTTAGAGTAATAAATCCTACAAGTCGTTAAATTTGACTTTGAGTCTTAAATTGACTTTGGATGTTAATATGTTGATATTATGAGCTCTTCAAGTCGTTAAATTGACTTTGGATGATAATGTGTTGGTGACATGAGAACAAGACCAATCAGACCAAACAAGGCAATAACGGGATAATACATTGTTACTATGATTCATTGCGACTATTACTAATAACGGGTATATAATAACATGACCCAAGATCATAACAATATTATTTTCATAATAATTGTTTTTATATAATTATTATACTATTACTTGTATTCAAACTGTTTATATCAAACCTATGAATTTTACTCAATCATTGTGTTGAATTTTTAGCATGTCTATCTCAGGTAATTGAGTAAGTTGCGGCATGGAGTGGTATGGACTCAAAGATGGCTGAACTGTTATCATTCAAACATGATGTTTTAGATTTTGGGACCTGCCTTTGTAAAACTCTAATTTGAAATCAATGATAACGTATCTTTTGAATAAACGTCTCTTTTGGGTCGTTTTCTATGATTATGATTGTTGTATCCATGAAGTAATACCCCAGATTAGCTTCCGCTGCTATATTGTAAAAATGGGGGTGTCACATTAGGGTTTTAGGATTTGTTTTTAAGCTTATAAAAATGATAATGAAGCTTATTAGAATAGCTTATTATGATAGCTTATGGCTTATAGCTTATTGAGTTTTCAAAATGAGCTTATTAGGGTTTTTAAAGGCGTGTTTGGTTTATGAAAACCAAACCATGTGGGTTTGTGGTTCAAGGCCTAAACAAGTAGCTTATATATGATATAATAGAGCTTATTAAGGATCTAAAACAAGACAATAGCTTATAGAACAAGGTAATGACTTACTAGAGCTTGAAATGGGTCAAAATTACTTATTATGATTCAAAAACTTGAAGATGAATTCAAGAACCTATCTTTCTTAATCCTTGGCTTCTTTCTTGACTTAAACCCTTTCCTTTCCTTCCTTGGGTTGAACTAGAACATAGTTTTAAGGTTGTATGAAGCTTAAATGGTGAGTTGTGATAGTTTGCATGTATACGTGTATATATAGTGCAAAAGGAAGAGTAGGGACCAAGTTTGGAAGAAGTGGTGACCAAGTAGACTTGGAGTGGTGGCCAAGATTATCTAGGTCTGACTAAGGAGAGCTTGGAGGTAGCATGGAGAGGTGTGTGGAGGTGAGGGGACACGGTTATACATAGGAGGTGACAACGTGATTTTTCTTGTTAAGAAAGGGTGTGACTAAGGTGGTAGGATGCTAGGGTGATGACAAGGTGGTGATGGAGGTGCTTAGCAAGGTTGTAAGTAAGGTGGTGTTTCATGGAGAAGGGTGCTTGCTTGGTTTAAACTTGGTTCGAGCTAGTTAGAGGGTGACGGGTTCATTAGGGTTTTCGGGTTAGGGTTTTAGTTTTTAGGACAAGCTAGGGTTAGGGTTTAGGATTAATATAATTCAAATGTTGTGCATTGGAAACTTGTAAGTTGTGCTTAAAAGGTTGTACGAAAATGCCTTAGAAAATTGGAGGGAAATGAACTTATTTGAATTCTATGCTTTGTTGGATTGTACCTTAAGCTTAAATGAGTTGTACATTGATTTAGGAGGGAAAAGATATTTAAATGTTATGCATTATACACTTGTACACATGCCTTATTAGCTTGTACATTTGTATTATTTGTAAACATTACATGTGGTTAGTGTTTTTGTATAACTGTTAACGTATAAAGTTCGTTTAATAATAACATTATGGCAAGTATGTTAAATAGATAACGTATGGATTTTAGAACACATTACTTGACATATTATGACGTTTATTTAATATAAACGTCGATGAAATGGGCATTTGTAGTTGCGTGAGCATGTTTACTTTGGTAATGTAAGTTACATTACATTATGGATGGAATTAAGCAAAAATATTCCTAAGAAAATGGTTGCATCTAATTTAATAGATGGAAATTACACTGAGAGAAGTTGCATCTAATTTAATAGATGGATAATTACATTGAAGAAAATTGTAGGTTGTTATACATAGCCTCTATTTCTTATGAGACAAACACTAATCCAGTATTGCAAAAAAAACACTAATCAAGTAACCCCAGATTCAAAAATTAAATTAATTGATATTACACATGAATTAGATCAAATTATAGATTTTTTTCAAGTATTACCCAACTTTGATGCAAATATCTAAATAAACAAGAGTGTAGGCAGTGTTCTTATAATGACAAGATGGCATTAAAAAAATTAACTCAATTCCAATAGGTTAAAGACAACAGATTTCTAACTTTAAATTTGTATGTCTCAGGAAAACAAAGTTCTTCAAGCACAACTTCTTATGAAGCATGAGAAAGATCTCAACAACCTTAGGTCCTCTATAAGTGCTAGAAATTTATGTTATTTGAAAATGCATTCATATGTTAATTCTTATATATTTCGATCTTAAACAGAAAATGTGGATGAATTATGCAAAGTCGCAAATCTGATGTTTTTTTAAAGTTGCACGATTAATATTGATATAGAATGTGAACTATAAAAGTTGCACGATTAATATTAATATTGTTAAACAGTATATGTGTGTAATTATCATGGAATTTCTATTACACAGAAAATGAATAATATACTTTGTACATAATGAGTTGTCTTCTTAATTGTGCAGGCTGGCTCTAAAGGCATTTAATGATCAAAAGTGAATGTTTTTTCTTCATCTTGATGAGGATTCTCGAGATGAGCCAATGAGAAGAAGCATTGCGGCACATAAACCTCTACTGCAAGTCAGCAAGAAGATTTTAGTGAATTAAGTACCGTGTTAAATGTTTTAACAAAATTGTGGTGAATTAAGCATCGCGGCACATAAACCTTTACTAGCTAGATCTTCCAGTGAGACATTAGACGAGCCACCCAAAGATCATGGTTTTCACAGTTCCAGGGATATCCGTTCAGGATCAGGAGTTGCAGTTGCGCCTGATAGACTATGATAGAGTTATTTCTACCCACTGTGTTTAGAGCGATGACATCGTACGCATGCTAAGATTTTTCAAAATATGCGAGTAAATTTAGTTATCAAATGTCATAAACAATGTTGCTGATATGCAGTTTCTAAGAAAGATGATATATCTAAACAAAATTGAATTATCTCTTGAGTGTGCGTCTTCTTGAAAGATATAATAGTCTTGTCTTGTTGGAGGTGTTGGTCTTCTCCGTTAAAACTGATTAAGGCAAGCACTATAATAGAAAAGCTTAGAGAAATAAGGACGGCCCACCAGAGGAGGAGGTTTGGAGAGAAGAATGGCACCAATGTGATGGAGAGAGGTACAAGAATAATAAGAAGGAAGGTCCAGTTGACGGGATAAATGTTAAAGTGCTTTTCTTGGTGATATGCACATGCGAACTTCCACATAAGGGAATATACATATAAGAACCCTCCAAAAATTACACATAAGAGTGTATAACTGAGATCCTCCCCCAAGGGAACAAATACAAGAGCCCCTAAAGAGAAAGGTAAAGCAATTTCAGAAATGCTGCCCGTGGTTTTCAGAAGGGTGTAATGGACGTCCTTGATCCAACTTGGCAACAACAAGTTTGCAAGAATCAAAATCCCCGATGCTAGCACAATCGTAGATCTTGAGACAATGGTCATGATCGTAAAAACCCCACCATGATATTTAAGAAGCAAGGGTGGAACAGCTCCTAATAGAAATGTCATAATACCCACCACGTGCACGGCAAACAAAACCGAAAAGCAAGCAAAAGACCCGAAACAAACAAAAACGCACATTAGGGTATATATTTGAAACCAAAATCTAATAACGAACAAAGTATAATAGAAACAAAAAATAAAATGTAAAAAAGGGATAACTAATTATAAGCATGCTGCATATTACTAATCAAATCTAGTTGATTCAAGCGGTTAATTTTTTTTAGAAAGGCAACATATATTGAAGAAACCAAAACAAAAGAATTACAACAAAGAAATAAAAGGCTAGTAAAACTAAAGCAACACAAAAGAGGGTAGAAAACAAAGGAACAAAAGCCTACTGACAACACAAAAAAAAAACTAAACAAAACTAACCCTGACACATTCACATAACGAAATCAGGAAGACAGCAAAGAACAGTTAGATCATATCACTTATGTTTTTTCCATACTAATATTCGGTAGCAACTACTGAGTTCTTAAATCTGCTACAGGGAGACATGGAAATACAAAACTGCAAAAGATGATATTTATATCTAAGTACCTAAAAGGGCCAAGACGTTGTTAACTTATGTTTCAAACTAATTACATTAACGATAATTTCAAGGGGGTGGCACCTTACGCACTCTTTACAGCCTTTGAAATATAAAGCAGCAAATAGAAAACAGCAAGAGGCTACAAGACCAAATAGAAAAAGACGAATTAAGCTTACTGTGGTTGATTGGCAAGTTTTGCCTCAACATTTCGGCGTCTAATTGAATGTATGCTAGGGATGATATTTGAGAAACATTCGGACTCCATGATCAGAAGCGAGATAGAGGCGTATTATAGGGTTAAGACTTTAAAAGATAATGTGAGAATGAAGGAATTTATTCCGTAAACCGGTCCTTATATAGATTCTAAGGATTATTCTAAAATGATTGAATGGATGTCCTTATTATTCCTTAAACAGGTCCTTATATAGGTAAGTTTAAAAAATGTATGAAATTAAAGTAACATTGACAAACATTAAAATCTCATTAAATGAGTCCGTCAATGAGTAACTTTAAAAAATGTTTTGGGTCAATGGGTTAATTTAAGAAACTTAAATAAATGTCCTAACAAAGTTTCAATCATTTTTAAATAATTTATTAACTTTGGTAACAAGTTTTAGTTATTAATTTTGTTTCTAAAACTTTTGAAAAATTTCAATTTAATGCTAATGTTTTAAAAACGTAAATAACATTTATCATACATTAAAAAGGTAAATAACATTTAAATAATATATAATTGCTCATTAAATGACTGCATTTAATCTGTTCATGTAACCACTAATTTCTATAATTATAGAGACTAATTATGAAAGAAATTAATAGGCCCATTAATTTCCATTGACTATAGTTTGGGTAAATCCCCTATAAATAGGATCACAATTGCATTGAAAAAACATACAGAAACATAAACACTTATTCTTCTTAATATCCAGCTTCATCACATTCACACTTTTTTGCTTTCATTTTAGTTCTCAGTTTTAGATATCATGTTATGAGTATCATCGTAAACCACTTTTACCATGTTTTTGTACTAATGTATTAATGTTTCTGTAGGTTGATACATTGGCTATGATCAAATCCTTAAAAAAGGCATGCCTCCTTTTCTTAAAACCCTAATGATGAAAGTATGTTATATTTTTTAGACTGTGTATATATATGTTGGTTTCTTTGCAGCCTTGCATAGCGGGTTTCATGAAGCCTATAAACTCCACTCCCCCACCAACTCCACCACTATACCACCATTCACCTCCACCAACGAGATCATCCATGATTGTAACCCCATCAACACCGAAACCCACCACCACCAAACCCCTTTACCACCAAAAGCCGCCACTATTGTAAGCCATAAAGTAAAATGTCTAGGTGGTCCACGAGTTAAAAAGCAAAAAAGAAAAGAAGAAAGCCAGTGAAATTATATGTTATGCTATTAAAGTTTTCAAGTTCTTGAATCCATTGCTTTTGGCTTGCGATCTTCACGTCACTTGGATCTTCACATCTACGAATTAGATGCTCTCTACGATTCCGTTCGACCATTAGTACCATAACTCTGATACCAAATGATGCAGATCAATAAGAACAAACCACACAACACAAGAACTATTCCGAAATTCTCAAGACGAGAAATTCCCTTGATCAATGAAAAAGCTTTGTTATTAACAAAACTAAAAAACATCTCAATACAAAGAAAAAGACCTAATATTTTTAGGAAAACTAGAATCAATCTAAATAAAGATTGATTTGACCTTCCTTTTCCTAGTGACCCTGATAAGTATAAAATACACATATCCGTTTATGCTTAAAATAACCCAAATAAACCCAAAACAGACCAAAAATGGCAAAAATATGCTTGTATTTGTGTTTTGTATGTGCAGGTATGGATAAGTCAAAAATCACAAGAAAATAGTCAAAAACGAGAAAGCACGGATACGAGAATCAGAAGAGTACAACAAGAAGCGAAAGAATCAAAGTCGAAGCCAGAAAAGTCAAGCCTTAGTCAAATCCAGTCAAACTATGGTCAATAAGAGTAAACAAAGCCCATTCTCCTTTTATAACAACCACAAGGGCTAATCTTGCACTTTTCAAAAGATATTTATAACTAGAAAATGGAAAATAGAAACACAAGGGCCAAATATGCAAATTTCCAAACTTATAACAGTTTTAACTATCGAAATTGGGCGTGAAACACTTTTTACTATTCACCCATCATCCCCTTTTTACCCCACAATCAAAACAAAGGGCTTTTGTAAATTAAAGGGTGCGAATGTCTATTCAAGTGGTCTAGTACACAATGGCAAGGACAAATTAGTCTAATCAAGAGGAAATCATTGGTCACTCAAGCTCTAAGGATACGTCAGAGCAAGAAAAGCATAAAGTTAAGTGGGATTTGCTCTTCGATCACTCACACAACTAGCATAATGTCACATCAAGGGAATGACACGCTGGCGATCCTTAGATTCACACACAATGATCAAACGGCTCAAAATCATTTGGCAATGATTGGGAAATGAATGGCAGAGATTGAAGGATTGGAGAGCAAGGCAAGAGGGCTAGAATCTTCTTTGTTCAGCTATAAAAAGGTCTCACTTCTCACACACACACTATCTAGGTTTTTAGTAATTTTTAGTCTAGCTAAAATTCGTATTTTTCTTAAATGTATTTTGTTTTAAGTAATGTAACCAGTAACTTTTATTAATGAAATTTAGTTTAAGTCATTCATAAGCTCTCTTTTCTTGTTATTCAACAGCTCTCTTGATAAGCCAAATTGTCTCAATAAGCTAATAAGCACATTTTAAGCTCTTTCAATCTATAAGCTGAAATAGAGCTTATTTTAATTCAGTATTAATCGTACCTAAACACTAAACCAGTTTAACATACATTTATAATGGATCTTATTGGTATTGAGATTTTTAGAAGGGGATCTTACCTTGGAAGAGATCCCAAGGACTTTACCCTAGCTTACTTAATAAGCTAGGGAGCTTGTAGCTACTCTTAATTGAGATCTCTTATTTAGCTAGAGGATTTTGTAAGTCTCTCTTTCATTACCTTTTATTCTAGCTTTAAATAGTGATCTTATTGCTTTCTATATTTAGATTTGCTTATTTGCTTATTAAGTTTGCTTATTGTTACTTATTTGTGTTTAATTTAGCTAATTAGTCACAATTTTTCATCTGTTTTTGCTTTTTATAACTTAGATCATAGTTTTTTTATAATCAGTCATTTAAGCTTTATAAAACCAAAAATAGTAGAGAATAGCTTAAACTTAGATTATAGCTTAAAATTGTTGTTGATTCATGTTTGTTAGGGTAGATTTAAGCTAGTTCTTATCTGGTAGTTAATGCTTGTTCATTAGATTGCACCTTAAAAGCTTTCCTCAATTCTGTCATAGTCTTAAAAGGGTGTTTGGTTTAAGCATGTTTGACCTCAAAAAGTCAAATTAGGGAATGCAATTTACTTTAGTAAGTTGAGTTTTCATTTAAAATCAGTAGTTTAAAAGACTTTAAAGGTTTGTTTGCTAATTTTCAAAAGTTATAGCTTATTATCTTTGCTTTTACACCAGGGCAGTTTTTGACTTTCTCTTGCTTGTGAAATTTTGATCCAAAGCCCTTAAGGCTTGGATCTTGCTTGCATTATGTTTAGACACACAATTTGAGTGTGTCTAAGTGCAAGGTTTCCCTTAAGGAAACCTGAGCTTAAGTAGATAGATTATAAGTAGTTTAATAAGTCCTTAAAGTTTTAGAGTCCAGTGTAGCTTTTTAAGGTTTTTAGCTTATTTAGATTTTGTGCTAATTTGCTTATTTTCTTAGTTTGCTTAGTTCATGCTCAATTTTAGTTGCTTAAAAGTATTTCCAGCGTAATTTTCTTTTCTTACATAGTTTAAGCATCTCATAAGCTTCCTAGAAGTCTTTTCCTTTTCCATTTTGAGCTTAATTTGAGCTTGTTATAAGCTCTTAAGTGAAAATAAGCTCAAAAGCTTTCTCACTGTAACAGCTTATTGAAAAGCTCTTTTAGAGCTCATCTTTGAGTTTCAGACCATAGTGATTTTGTTAAAATTGTTCTCCCTAGCTTATTTTATAAATTTGCTTCTTTAATTTTTTGCTGAAAAGCACTTTTAGTTTCAACTTATCTTTAAGCCTTATTTGAACTTAGTTTGTTGTCGGGGTAGGAACTCAGGGACCATTCTTGTAATTTTTATTGTTTTAGTTGTTACTTAGTTAATCCTTGCCCGTTAAATGTTTTAGCCCCGTTAGTCCTTAAGTCTTTAACTCGGTTATTCCCTAAGATAGTTTTTAATTAGTGTTAAATTTTGAATTATTAATTAGGGTTAAGTTTTAATTAGTTTAATTAAACTTTTATAAAAAGATGAAAATTAGGGCTTTTATTTTTAGAAAATTTCTGCATATTTTCTTTAACTAGTGTAATTTTTATAAAATTTTTAGGACTTTATTTTTAATAGTTTTATTATTTTTTAATTTTTAATTAGTTTAAATTTTAGAAAAATCATATCTTTTAATCGAAAAAGCCAAAAATAGTAATTCCTTTTTCTAAAATTTTCTTTTTACTTATTTTTTCTTAGGAAAAATTTAGTTTCAATTAATTCCCATTTTTTTATTTTTAGGATTAAATAGTTTTTTTTTAAATTAAAATTAAATTCAAAAATATATAAAAAATGTTTTTCTTTTTCCTAATATTTTATTTTGTCCTACCTTAGGTTTAGAAATTTAATTTGCATTTTTAGGGTTTAATTTTAGTCTATTTGCTATTTAGTCACATTTTAATTGCTTCCCGTATTTGTTTAATTGTTTAAATTACTTATAATTGTTCAAGTTTTCTTATTTAGTAGTCATAGATCATCAATTCATCTATATGCTTATTCAAATCAGAATCCAAGCTTAAACAAGGTTTCAATTTCACTAGTCATTGGGGAAACGACCCGGGTGATCATACTTGCCCGGTTAAACATACGTATTATATATTATATTATCTATATTTTTGAGAGTGAATTTTATCAAGGGTAACTTGGTAATTTTCTTAATTACTCTTTTTAAAGTATTATATTTTATATATATTTTAGGTATAATAAACTGCAATCAGACCCAAATCATAGAAGCGAGATATGTGTCTGTGTTAAGAATTGATACAATAAAATGAATTGCCAAGTACTTTTATAGCTTATCATTACCAACATCGTTGGCAACACCGAGCCTGGTACCGGGCGAGATGGGCAAAGGCCCAGGGCAGCACAATTTAAGGGGCAAAAAGTTTTAGGTTCATGTTGTATTAAATGCTAGCCTAGATCTGGACTAAAGTAATATGAAGAAGATGATACTTCTTGGAGAGAGAAAAAAGTAAAAAGTACAATATTAATGCGTAAGTGTTAT
>BQNB010053328.1:0-25569 GCA_026074375.1 Tanacetum coccineum | reverse complement strand
ATAAACCAATGGTTTAGTGGAAAGGGCAAACCGTAGTCTTGGAGAAGGGATAAAATCTAGGTTGGACGAAAGGAGCAAAAACTGGATAGAAGAACTTCCTCATGTTCTATGGGCACACTGCACAATGATTAAATATAGTAACGGAGACACCCCATTCTCGTTGATGTACAGAATAGAAGCCGTCATCCCAATAGAAATCGGCATGCCCACACTAAGGACAACGGAAGGAGACTTAGTACAAAATGATGAAGCCCTGTAAATAAACCTTGACCTACTAGAGGAGAAAAGAGAGCAAGCAGCGATTCGAGAAGCAAAAAGCAAAGCAAAGATGGAAAGGTATTACAACTCCAAAGTCCGCAGTGTAAGCTTTAAACCAGGAGACTTGGTATACCGCAACAACGATGCAAGCCGTGCAGAGGACACAGGGAAGCTAGGACCAAAATGGGAAGGACCATATGAGGTCACGGAAGCACTTGGAAAAGGCGCATACAAGTTAAGAGACCGTGACGGGAAGCAACTCCCACGGACTTGGAATATCAGCAACCTTAAGAATTGTTACGTTCATCAAATGTAAGCAATCCACCCATGCAAACTCCGTAGTGGGGGTAATGCGGTACAATCTATCTTCTTTATGCATTGTAATGTTTTCTTAAATGAAAAGTGGAGCCTAGCTACCTTCACAACTTTTACTTTAAATTCTTGTCATTTACTTTGAAAAATTATTATGTTTGTGATTAAGACGCGCATGCAATAGGGCACGACCCAATTAATGTTACTCCGTATAACAAAAGGATGAGCAACCTAACAATTCATTTAAAAGTATATAAGAGGCATTGCAAGCCTAATACTAGGAAAAATGTTCCACGAACGTTCAACTAAGCCTATCATCACAAGTGCACAATAGTGATATTCAAAAAATAGCAGGGAGAATAACCCATGAGTATTCAAATAAAGACTATTAGGATGAACATATCATCACATTAAAAAAAGATAGCAACATAGGGAGAATAACCCACAAATATTCAAACAAAGATTATCAGAATGAACACATCATCATATTAAAAAGATAGAAAAAGCCATGGTTAAATACAAAGACATTCAAAAACACACATGTAATCCGCCGCACGCAGAAAGGTCACAAGCAACCACGACATTGAAAACGGATAAAAACACTTAGAAAAAATTATTCATACATAAGGGGCTACAACAAAAAGGTCACATACGACCAAGCCCAAGTATCATAGCAAGCTACTGAGAGACATTTAACTCTACATCATCAACATTGGGGAAGGGATTAACATTCCCACCAGTGGCATCATTCAGAACACTTATATTTATGACTTCTTGACCATCCGTACTTGCATCCTCATAATCCTCTATAGAAATAAAAGTAAGCAAGAGTAGTAGATGGGGCTGTTGGGGTATCAATAGTGGCGGATATAACTTCCGTGCTCGTTAAAGCTGTGGCCGATAAGGGTTCAGATAGGGAACAAAGACGTCACAGAGTGCTAACCTATGGTTGGCAATGTTTTCTCTAATTCTCTGAACCCGGGAACTGGAGACATCTAACGAGAGTGATAAAGCAGAAGCACCAATGACACGTTGATTGGGAACCATCAACTGATCAACACGAGGCTGCGGTTCAGTCAAACCTAATCTTTCGACAAGGCTATCTTCTAAACGGAGAAGGTTCATAATAGTATAAATGCTAGCATCTTTATTGGATTTTAACTCTGTGATTAAAGAAAAGTTGACACTTTGAAGATGCTGCAAAGCAGAAAGATAATCAGCCTCCGCGAATGGATTATATGTGGCAACATCAGTCAAAACTCTATCCGCCGCGCGATGGGTGATTCCAGCAGATAATCCTTCCTGCATACCCTTCTCAACGGCCTTACCAATCGCCGCTCCAAGAGAGGAAAGGTACTTAGTAGAATTCAAGCATTTGGCGATAGCAAGTTCTAAGCCATAGGTAAGAAGCCATCGACGCCCAGAAATGGTAGTCAAACGATGTGGGTAAAATCTCTCCTCCAAGTGAAGGGCCAGTTCAACAAGATCAGTATCCAGCTTATCAAAATTTTCATTCATCCCCCTCATCCGGTCATCCTAGAACTTCTCAAGCTGGCCAATGAAATTCTCATACGCTGTGACTTTTTCTTGAAGTCCAGCAGAAGAAACCTCTAGCGTATGCACCTGAAATTAAGCGAAAATATAAAAATAGGAGAACGGTGGAATATAAACAAAAAGGAAAGGAACTTAAGTGAAAACATGTGCACCTGGTCAGAAAGATTGTCATTATGAACCTTAACAGAAGTAACCACGCCGTACAGGTCAGCAACCTCTTGTTCCCTAACTTTAACGGTAGCCGCAAGGTCTGCCACTTTTACATCAAGCTCACTTTTCTCCCCCTCCAAGACAGTATTACGATCCGCCAAAGCTTGAACTTCAACACGGAGAAGAATAGCCTCCACGGCTTTCGCCTCCTTCACTAGCAACTGAGCCTTGAGACTTGCAACCTCTTCATTGCTGGCCTTCAGCAATGAATCTTTCTCTTCCACAACAGCACTTAGTCTCCTTTTCTATCTAATATTAAACTCAACACGCATTCTCACTTCAGCGCTAAGAGATATTTGGCGAGCAGCCCCTACATTGAATTCCATGAAAAGTTCATCGTGTTCCATGTAAACTCATCCACCATCTTGCGACAAGTACGACCATCATCCAAGTAAGAACTATTGGTGACACTCTATTGGGGTACGTATACTTTCTGAAGATCCGTGTCAAGGCTAACAACAGTACGGATACCGCCAACAATGAAGTCACTGCCAGTAAGGCCAGAAAAGCCACCTACGGTATGTTCAGCCCCAGAAGAAGAACCACCACCAAAAAAAGAAGGCTTAGAAAAAATTTCCTTAGCAGTGGTAGTCGGGTCAATCATGGAGGTAATGGTAGTCGTCATTGTCATCAACGGAGCGGAAGGCCTGGAAAAAGAACCAGCTTCAGCTTCTGCAATATTAGCACCTGAATGGTGAGAAGAGTTTGAAGATATGATAAACCTTAGAGGAGCAGTAATGGTTCGGAGGTTGGCCCCAGCCATAAAGTCAGTTTGATCCCCATCCTCTCGCTCTGGTGTCACGGACACAAAAGAAGTAATAAAGGGTAGGGTAGGTAAGGCCACAACCCCAACCTCCGGATTCAACACAGCTCCAACAAGTAATATCTGGAGCGCGGACCTAGATTTACCAGTAACAGATGGCCCAGTTGAAGTTCTGTGATCTTCCCTTAACTTCTTAGGGGGGTGTGAAGGTTCACCGGCATCAAAAACAACCATTTTTCTTTTTCTTTGACGCCTAAGTTACATAGGAGCTGCATCTTCAGCAACAATCTTCGTAGTTTCACTAACTTACAAAACACCAACACCATGCCCACAACTCACAGAATCACCCTGCTCTGCATGACTACCGATGCCTCCTTCATCAAAAAGTTTATCCACACTTGCCTCTATCTCGCTTGAGGCACGAGTAGGAGCAACCGGTAAGAGTGGAACAACACGCCCCATAGTGGTATCCAACAACTTTGGCTCACCTTCAGCACGCTGCCTCTCACCAATCCTCACCTTTATAGGATCGGAAGTTTGGATAAAGAAGAGCAAATCCATTTCTACACAAAAAGAGACAAGAATAAAACGGTCAGCAAAAGTAATGAAAAGGCAAAACACAAGTAAGATATAACAATAAGCACCCACCCTCATTGTTATCACGCAAAAATTAGGGGTAAGTATCCTCATCCAAAGTATAGTTACGACTAATTCCTATTAAGCAAAGGAAGGGTTCCGGATACTTATGGAAAGGAGCCAGATACGCAATAAGGGTAGCATAATGCTCGCCATTATATTAGGAAGACTTGGGAAAGGGGTCTTTTGACACGCTTTTGCTAGTATTCCACGGAAAGGAGGCAGGACAAGCAAAAGCGTCGACCTAAAAAAACGATCATTCTAGCTTTTCAATGAGTCTAACGGTTTGGTGTAACACACGACATCATTCCCCTGGCATTTACTGAACGACATCCAGCCTTTGTTTTTAGAATTAACATAAAAAAACAACAGAACAACCCAACCGTTGGTTCAAAACCGTGAACACGGCAAAGGATCTCAAAATGAGACATTTTGGCCGCACCAATAATGGACAATTGGGATATATGGATGCGGTAGTGTCTGAGAACATTAACAAGAAAAGTGGAAAGTGGTAATCGAAAATTGGCATACTTGAAGAATCTAGTATACATACCTATTTTGCCAATAGGCATTTCATTAATTGTTTGGTTAGGGCTAGGCAATTGCGGATGAACTTCATCAGGAATATGATACGTTTCACAAAATTTTTTTAGAGCTTTTAGAGTAAGAACCGACTTTATATCTGTAATACTGCTCATGATAAAAGTAAGCAAAGATTGGGACCTAACTTGAAAGCCTAAAAAATCTTCAAAATAGGGCACAAAGAGAACAGGTTTAAAAAGCTTGAAGAACTTTCTAACAATGGCGATTATAATTTGAGAAGATGAAAAAGGAAACAGTGAAAACCACGCCAAATATTTATACCCTCGGTATAGAAATGCAAGCTCCTTTCAGATGGTTCCACGTGGTTATGACCTCCGAGTCAATGGCCAAGATAAAAAGTAACATATAGTGATGACAGTTAAGCAGTTAGACTAACCAGTCAAATCAGTCAGAAGATGAAAGGCCTTAATAAGACCACGTCACCAACGTCCCACCTAACAAAGGCAACAGAACGTCGCAAAAAGATAAGCACGGAGGAAGCAAAAAATAAAAGGAATACCGGAACCCGAGTCTAGTAATATCTACCGCACGCAATCAAAATCACACGCAATAGACACACTAGACTGGGGGGACTTGATTACGTATAACATGTATAACAGGCCTCCAGGCCTGGACCACATATATTATAACATGGGCCCGAGCCCAATAAAGCAATTACAAAGTGCAATGGACCAAAGCTAAGCCCAGACTAACGGGCTACGGTCCGGAAGCATCAACACGGACGGAAGGCTTCCAGAAGACACTTCCTTTAGACAGCGAAAGTCCACTAGGAGAGCCTAAGTCCGCAAGTCATGATTATAAGCGGACCCTTACCCGATAAGGGTCCCACTTCGGCTTACTAACATAAATGAGCAAAATACTAGGAAAACCTAATATTTGGCTCACCTATAAATAGGGGTATTCTGACACCCCACAAGGTACAATTTTCTCCAACAATATCTCACACACATACTCTGACAAAATCTATGTACTTACTCTCACGCCGGAGTCCAATCGTGGGGTCCGTCCCCACGGTAAGACTAACGGTTTATCTTTAATTGTGCAGGAAATCATTTCACTCACTTAATTTAGTACAAGATCTCTCTTATTGGGCCTACCCAACAATCACCTAGATTCATCTTATCAACCCGTAACACTTTTTGTACTAACATTAACATATCTCTAGGCTCATCTCATGTGATTTTAGGTTTGTTTATGAACATTATATCCTTCCGATTTTATTTCATCAACAAAAATATTGGTCAGTACAAAGACATTCTCAAAACATGCACTTTACAATCTATCACCACATTTACAAATTCTCGTTCTCGTTATTTCTTGTTTGGCAAGAGTATCCGCTTCACTGCTTTGGTAGTGCTTGGTAGTGATGATGGTGGGGAGGCTTAATAGTGGCGACGATGATTGGGGGTGATGGTAGCGGCGTTGACTTGAAATGTAAAACTTAACGGATGATCATTAAATATTTAAAATACCCAAATTGGCAAAAAAAAATAAGTTAGGTGCCATTTTATGAAAGAAAAAAATGATACCTTGATTAGAAATGAACTTTAAATTTGATACCTTTTTGTACCCTTTTCCCTAACTTTAAACAGTGCACAATTAAACTTAAGGCCCGTTTGGTTTGGGGGTTTTCCTTGGGTTTTGGGTTTAAAGCTTTAAATCAAGTGTTTGTTTGCTTTTTTTGTTATTATGGTTTAGACTCATAACTCAAATTTTTAGTCATGTGTTAAAGGTAGGGGTGTAAGGAGGTTTTATGACAATTGTAGGCCCATAAACTTTATCTTTCATATATTTTGCTTTTTATCTTTTTATTATTATTATAAATAATTTTTAATTTATATTTTAATATATAATATATTTTTAAATATTATTTTCTCTTTCCTATCTCAAATTCAAATCCAAATCCTAAATCAATTTCAAATCCAAATCCAAATCATAATCCTAAAGCCATATACAAACCAAACGGACCCTTACTTTTTCTCATTGAAATAAAATATTGTCCAACAATAGTTATAACCATCTGGCCCATGATGTAAATCTCTCAGCCCATTAGACAGCCCACTAAGATCGAAACTTGAAATCCACCCTCTAGTCGATCCCATTCCCCTATCCTTTCATGTTGATTAAAATGTATAACGTAGCGTTTGGTATGCATGAATCAAAGTTCGAATGAAATGAATTATTACAGTGGAATGAAAATATTATGTTTGTTTTGAGTTTTGTAATGGAATGGTTTATTAATTGGTTCATTCCATAAGTCTAATACCACTAATTTCATTACATAGTCACCCCCTAGTTTTTTTCATTCCATTACGACATGAAATCATATTTTGTCATATTTCATTTATTTCATTCCTTTTCAGCGTTAATTGCATCATACCAAACAACATACATGAATGATATGTTGCATTTTAACATGAAAACCAAATAGATCAATGGAACAGTAATGACTCATTCAAATTACATTACATCGTCGATTACATTCCTTTACTATTTTAAAGTATGGACCCAAACTCACCATAAGAATTTTAAGTTTCAAGTTAGTTGATAAGTTAGTTAAAGATCTCTGAGCTATCACAAAAAGAAAAAGGTTTTTATAATAAAAATCAAAGACAAAATGTAGAGGCAATCTTATCATATCTAACGTTATAACAAAGAAATTCCATCATATTTCAAAGCTTATAATTTGCAAAGAATGGATATTTTTTACACACAAATATGTATCGATCATTGAGTAGTACTAAGAAATAGACGGTCTATAATGACCACACATATGGTGTAGATCAGTAAAACCACATGAATTAGCGGTAAATTTAGGTACCTCAGAGAGATGAGTGCAAGGCGTGTTATTAGACATCTTATTCACTGTCACCTCAACACATACCCTATAATACCCTTATAACATGAACACTTTTTCCAATAAAATTCCTATAACACATCACAAAAAATACCTCACTCGTTCACAAAACAAAAACAAAAACAAAATCCAAAAAAACTGTAATTCTCGCCAACCCAACCACATTTGTCGCTATAACATCAACACACAGTGTAGTTTGGCAGGTCATAGGGCAAAAAAAGCTCTATAACACCACTACACCGTGCTCTCTTAGCGTTTGTCTTTAATGTAAACAATTTCAACATTGAGTCCCACATAGGACGAGAAAATAATATAACATAGCATTTATGGATTGTTATGTTTTTAGTCTTCATATTAGTTCATTGTCTAGGGGTTAGAGTGTAAGTTAAGTATTTATATAGCCAAATAGAATTAGGAGTAAATAACAGAACGTGGGTTATTGTTTGAGTCTCACCAGGAAACCGGTTTGTTTTATTCTTTGTTTCACAGTTGACTTTAGAATTCCTTTGTTGATGTCGGTTTCCCTGCCCCCTCATCTCTATAACAAGGGGGTAAGGGGGGAGGTGCTGTTTTATACGTCATTCTTTCTCTAAGGCTGTTATGCAAAGATTGGCTTTAAAACATTCTTGGTGTTTTTTACTTTTTCATGTCAATATTTTGTTAGAAGCTTTGGTAATGTTGCTGCTGTTCATCTTCAAGATTCGAAGTTTCCGCTTAAGTTTACCAGGATTTGTAGGCTGTTAAACGCTACAATGGGTTATCAAGAGCTCGGTTTCGCGAGGTTGTCTGGTAATCTTAGGTTTAGTTTTGTAAGGGTTTTTGTTGACGTTTAATTATTGAAGAGGCAAGTCGTTTTTCGGTTTGGGTTGTTTCAAAAGGATTACGACTAACAAAAGGGTTCTGGGTTCGGTTTAGAGAACAACAAGAAGGTGCAGCGGGAGTTGACAGTTATGGTTATTTGAATGAGTAGTATTCTGAAGTTCCGGGTTTGCTGAGACAGAACAGATGTTTTCTTCAAAGGTTCTTGGACTTTTCGACTTAAGTGGTCGGGGTGTTATTCGCGTACAAGGTTAACTAAGTTCAAGGGAGTTGGTTTTCGAATTGCTCGACGATCGTTGATTGTTGCGTTTCGGGTTTTTCATACTCGGAAACATTAAAACGGGAGAAGAAGAATGTTAGAACAAGAAGGTTGTTTTTAGTTTTATATTAAGTATAAAAAATAAAGTCATAAATTATTCAAAAAGGAATAGTATAATAAATAGTTGATTTGAAATCGCTTGGTGGGAAGATTTAAAAAGTTTAAAAGGTTATTCATTTATTAGTCATTATTTTTGTTTTATCCTTAAAACAAAAAGATTATTAGTTTGAATATTTTGCACAAGGGACTTTGTTAGTTTGTAATTGTGAGGGTTTTCACAAGGTTTAGCAAATTAACAAAGGGATAAAGAATGACGGGAGCCAAGTTTGACATCGAAAAATTCGATGGAACTGGTGATTTTGGGTTATGGAGGATCAAGATGCGTGCTTTATTAATCCAACATGGATGTGAAGCAGCTCTGGAGGTTTTACCCGGGGATATGGAAGCTGAAGCAAAAGCTGAGCTAAACAAGAAAGCTCACAGTTAACTGATTTTGTGTTTAGGTAACAAGATTCTGAGGGCGTCACAATCCGGGTACGTTTCTAAGATTTTGAATAATTTTAGAATAGACAATGGAAATTGGTTCAGATGCCATTGGGTGGGCACTTCAAGCTGTCGTTGAAGGATTGCTCAGTTAGGGATTGTGATGTTGAAAGGATGAGTAAGGTGCCGTATGCAAATGCGGTTGGGAGCTTAATGTACTTGATGGTGTGCACGAGGCCAGACATAACGTATGCGGTAAGTGTTGTTAGCAGATATTTGGTGAATCCGGGTAAAAATCATTGGGAAGCAGTGAAGTGGATTTTGAAATATTTGCGAGGCACTGCAAATGTGGGTTTGGTGTATGGGACAGATCGTGGCAACCATGTGGACGTAACAGGTTTTATTGATTCAAACTATGCTAAAGATCCGGATAAAGGTAGGTCTATCACTGGTTACGCATTTTTAGTACAGGGATGTGTTGTATGCTGGAAGGCAACGCTACAACATGTGGTGGCTCTTTCAACTACAGAGGTAGAGTATATGGCCCTTACGGAGGCTGTGAAGGAAGCTATTTGGCTAAGGGGAGTCTTGGAAGAGTTGGGCGTGGTACTTAATACTGTGGCAGTTAATTTTGATAATCAGGGCGCGATTCACTTATCTCGAAATCATGTTTTTTATAAGGGGATAAAGCACATCAATGTGCGTTATCACTTTATCAGAGAGGTCTTGGAAGCAAAGACGATTAAAGTTCTGAAGGTGGTACGGAACACAATGTTGCGGATGCCTTGACGAAGGTGGTACCTGGACGGAAGTTACAACACTGCTTGGAGTTGTTGAGTGTCGGTGTAGGCTAATATGAAGCCTAAGTTGGAAATTGTTATGTTTTTAGTCTTTATATTATTTCATTGTCTAGGGGTTAGAGTGTAAGTTAAGTATTTATATAGCCAAATAGAATTAGGAGTAAATAACATAACGTAGTTGATTGTTTGTCTCCCAAGCAAACATTGTTTTGTTTTATTCTTTGTTTCACAGCCGACTATGTAAAACCCTAAAATCAGAACAAGTGCAAAATTACCAAAATGCCCCTAATGTCAGAAAATTTAATAAAAGCATGAATAAAATTCAATCAAGTGTTATAAATTATAAAGTACATCATGTGACAAGTATGACATTTTTTATAAGATTATAATATCTTATATTATGCAAGAAAATTAATAAATATTATATATATGTATTTATTAAGCCGAAATTATGTATTTATATACTTATACAATTAATTTAAATACATTAAATCAAGGATAATATTAAGATAATCTTTTTAAATAATAAAAATCAGATATTAGTCCATTCAAAGCCCAAAATCTCGGCATTTTCTTTTGTATATCTTTTTATATACAATTTTCATTTGTAAATCTCTTGAAAACCATTTCCGAAACCCTAAATAATTTAAGTGGCGGCACCATATTTTTTTCAAGGCAAGGAACGATTTTTCTAGGGTTCTTGGAGATCAAGGGAAGCTAGGAAAATTGCTGGTTCATTGGGTTAAGGTGTGGTTTGATTTATGGTACTCAATTGACTCGAAAATCCTTCATAAATTCATAAAATCATCAACAATTGTCAAAGGTATTTTTATAACTCAAGTTTCATCATGTTAATTCAGTATGTTCATGAGAAAAATTATTATGCATGATCTAGGGGTCGATTTAGGTTAATCATGTTCTAAACCCTAATTTTTAGCAAGAAATGAAATCGGCATTTAAATAATTGTTACCAACGATTTTATATTTTTCTCAGCTTGTATATATCATGTATAAGTCAGATAAAATGCTAAATAAATTTTAGAGGAACTCGAAATAATTATTGTGGAATTTTCAATTCTTGCCGATTTTGAATTATGAAAGAAATGAAGAAATAAATTGGAAAACGACTTAGGGTTAGGGTTTGGTTATTTTTCTTATGCTTAATTAATGCCAATGATTGTGTAATGATTTCTTAATAATTGGGGAAAAATCAATTTAGGGTTTTGTGGATCAAATGCATGCCGAATTAGGTATTTAAGAGTAAAGGGACTTGTGTTGTAATTTTAAAAATTATAAGGACTGATTATGGCATGTTAATATAATGTATAGATTCTGTAAAAAATAAGTGGAAGGGTATAAATGTCATTTGATAATTATTATGGGTTAAACATGATTAATTATATATAATATATATATAATTCGAATTGTAATTAAAACTGAGGGACTAAAAGTGTAAATTATGAAAAGTACAAGTATGATCAGTATTAAGTATGAATATACCATATTTGATATTATAAGGGCTTGTGTTGTAAAAATGGATAATTAAAGATTATGTTTAATTAAATTAATAACTAAAAGGGCTAATTACGTAAATTATGTAAGATCAAGGATTTGGATTGTAAATACAGAAATAGAAACCTGCTATTTATAGAAACCTGCTATTTATAGAAACCTGCTATTTTTAGAAAGTCTATTTTTGGGAAGTTAATTTTGGAAACTTATTTAAATCAGGAAGATATCATTTATGGAAAGTTAATTAAGGAAAGTCTATATACAGTCGGTCTCTTTATGGCCGTTTCAAACCGGATACAGCCCGTCTAACTGCCAGGTCCAAACCGATACAACCGGGTTTTGGCCAGAATATCCGGGTCTTGGCCAGGTCCTAAAAAAAACCGAAGACAAGCCGGGTCTTTGGCCGAATATCCAGGTCTTTTGTGCGTGTCTAAGCCGATACAACCGGGTTTGGCCGGCTTAACCGGGTCTGGCCTGGTCTAATTCGGATACAACTCGGGTTTTTGTACCGGAACATTCCCGGGTGTTTGGCTGTGTCCAACAGGATACAGCCGGGAATTAGGCCATTTCTCTAACCAGATACAAGTCCCGTGTTATGGCCGGGTCTAAAACCGTAGTACAAAACAGCCGAGTCATTGCCGTAAATCCTGTCTATGGCCGGGTCAAACCTGATACAAGCCTGTCTTGGTCGGAATATTGCCAGTTTTACCCGGGTCTTGCCAACTAACCGAAAAAAAGAAGGGTCATGTCCGGATATAGCACGGGACTTTGCTGGAATTTTGTTCAGAATGATGACGAGACCTAAAAGCAAGCCATGTATTAGCCAGGGTTACCTTGAACCGATAATTTTTTTTTGGTCAAGCCAAAGTACTGGCGAGGTAACTTGACGTCGGAATATATGGTAGCACCATTGGCCAACCAAAATACGACGGACGTATATTGATCTTTAACGTGATGTTTATAATAATGATGCGGAAAGCGGAAGGATAGTAAGAAAGCTAGAATTCACATTCGCCTCACAACCCCCCCACAGCTCACACCATGCATTGAGATTAATAGCAAGCGGGGCTGTGTATTTTTTACGTCTCTGTTCAAACATCGAATTAATACGTGAAACGTGGTATTAAATAAGGCAAACGACATATTTTCTTCTTGCACTTTGTGAGTATAGATTTAAATAATATATTTGGTAAAATGTCACATGGCGATGATGATTGTTTTAGCTGTGTATGTTGTTGTGTGGTATACTGAGACACTATATCTTGGCTAGGCAATTTACAGACCATGTGTTGATTGCAAAACCATGTCATAGTTGGTACCCCGCCACTAGCATAAATAATTCAAGCCTCATTCCGAATAGCATTTTATACATACCCTCATTAACGGACTAGAACAACATCGCTCAAGAGTGCGCGTTCAAAAGGATACTATAGTATGTATTGTTATATGTGAAACACATAATACGCGTTTTAATATGTTAGACTTAGAAAACCCTGATGGCGTGGCAAATGATGAACATACGATGCGATGCGTAACTTGGCGAGGCTAACCTACAGGTAAGCAAGCCATGATACGCTAAAACGACGCTCTTATTCTGAGCCCTTCAAGAATACCCATGTTTATGTCAAACACCCCCTTAATGTTGCTGAGAACACAAAGTCCACAAACTACTTAAATATGTAGCTAAAATGTTGTTGCTAGCTGAAGAACATTATTCCGACAACCGGATGCGTAATGTTGTTTTCGGCGACCCTGATTACACACATGTTCTACAACATTGATCAAACCTTTTGTGTACAAAACAATGACTGCATGCAATTTACTAAAAAACCTGTGATAGAACTTAACCCATTATGTAAATTTTGGATTTTTGATTTATTCTATGTTCGTTAACTTTTCATAACAATGTTAAACCAAAAATAAGTCTTATTTCTTTAATTTGATGATATGGGAACATTATATTACAATTAAAGAATAGTGTTCAGAGTGAAATGGTTTGGATTTTGTCGCGCAGTACACTTCGTTTGTTATAATGATAAGAGCCTAATAATAATGGACAATGGTAGGTAAAATGTCATAAACAACCACTGGTCTTTATCCTTCCTTTGCCCAGCATATTCACCAAGTTCCATCAAACAATTATGTGGGGCGGGGGGAAGTTTTAAACCTCCAGCCATCCTAATTGTTTGCATATTCATCCACACCTGCCAACCTTATTGTGTCCAGATACATACACATACATACAGTCATTATCATCAAGAAGCGAGAGTATAGGGTTTTTGATTTTTTAGGTTTTTTTTTTTATGCTGAAATATTTGAGCTTTTGTTTGACGAATATTGTGGGAAATCTAAAAAGTTTATGTAGATAAAAAAGCTATATACATTTTTCTTGATATAATTCTTAACTTCAATTTTCCGTTATCCACCGATTTTTGGACTGTTTACTTTAATGGTTGTGCTGTCTCATAAATTTTTTTAGGTCGATAATAGAGCTCCCTCTCCTACGAACCTTCCCTCCATCAAGGATTCAACTATGAATAGGACTAATGGAATAAACTAATGCAACGTTGTTTTAGTCTGTAATTTAATAATATAGCTTATAAAAATATTCATAAGGTGAAATTGGGTGTTACCATAAGTGATAATTAGCTTTTGTATTTTATATATGTTTATGGTTATTTTAATCGTTTTCAGCATATTATTGCAGGTGTCAATGTGTCAGGCAAGATCATGGCCTTCATGAGCTTATCAACATGTCAGCAAACACAAAGCGTTACAGGTACTTTCACACAGCTCTTCACCAACCTATATCTGTTACTCTAATTATTTATAATTATATCTGACAATATTTGTTTGTATTTGTAACAGAATCAGTTGCAATGATCTCACACGGTTCTTCGTCTTATCGCAGCGAGGCGATTATATCATCTTTCGTGATTGTAAGTTCGGCATCATCAAATTAGACTTTACTTTATTAGGATCTTTGTTTTGTATAATAGCGATTTTTTCATGACTTATGAACCTTACATGATATGAAAAAGCCGTATAAGGCTGGGTGGCATTTTTAAAATTTAAATATCTTACAAAATGAGCTTATGGACAAGTTCTTTAAGCTCAAAGTTGATAAGATCATATGCGACTAATAACTTAACAAATTAAACAAAGTAATTGATAGACATTCACCAAAAGATATAATTGCAGATGAAAGCTTATTTTGCATATATTGGGGTGAAAATAACCAGTTTTTAGGGATGTATATGGGATTGCTTTATCCTTTCCTGTTTCGGCTTAAAGTAAGAAACTATAAAAATAATACTTTCTAAAAAAGCATTTTGGATATGCTTATTCTGTCAAAGATACAAACAATTTTCGCTAATGTTTGTTGGTTTTTGTTAATAGCACAAGGAAAGAAAAGATTTCGAATGCGGATGAAAAGATTTTGTTTGATTCAGGTGTTACTCATGCGCCTTCAGCAAGTGGATTCAATTATGTGGCACTGATTGAACTTCAGTTTAAAGCGTATCATGGCTGCATACCTGTAGGACTAAAGAGTTATGTAAGTGGCCATTTTAAAAATGTATAAAAAGTTATATTTAAAACTTGATCATGTTATATTACTTTGGAGTATTTGCGTGAGAATTTTCGTCAATATAGATTCATATTGTTTCATATATCAAATATTACATTGAAAGTAGCAATAAGAAAAAAAAAACATGTTTCTTTATATTCCGTCGGAATTCCCTCGGAAAATAATAGCTTTTAGCGACAGATTGCTGATGGGACTTAAAAAATAACTAGAAAAGTAATAAATCAAAACATATCCAACGGAATAGTGACCGATAAACTTCGGTTCGGCGTCGGGGAGGCGACGAAGTTGATGACGAGGGCAGTAACTTGAATTAGCGACAGATTTTCAACAGAAATCACTATCACACTCTTGGAAATCCGACGAAACTCAGGTCGCATAAGCATCCTTCTGAATATGTTAGTAGCTGATTACCGTTGGAACATTGTCGGTAAATAGCACGGAAATCTTTCGCGGTCGAGAAATTCCGTCAAGAAAGTCCAATTTGCTATTAGAGGGTAATATAAATAGTGAAAAAAAAAAGAATTTCCCAAACCGTCCCCAACAACTTTTAACTAATTATGGGACTTATATTTATATAATAAACTTTATTTAACAAATAAAGATAATCACATAAGCTACTCGACACATTCAGATAAAAAAAAACCCTCGGAAAGATCTTCCAAAATGGGAACAAAAACGACCCAATATTACACTCTTCCACATACGCAACGCATTCATAAAAATGAGGAAGGTTAAAATAAAAAGAAAAAATAAAATTACAAACCGAAATCCTCAACTTTACCTATTTACACTTTTTGATAACCAAATATTTTGCATAACCAAAATACGTAAAACATAAAATAACTCGCTCCCACTACAAATACTCATACAACTACCTTTAATATTAAAAGAAAAAAATCTGAGTGAAATAAAATACAATAATTGCAATACCAGTCAGCAGCACATGCCACAATGCGCGAAGACACATTCCCCACTTAAAAAAAACTTATTTCATTTAAACCGATTCGGGAAAAAATATGTCCCCGCACAGCAACGCGCGGCCCAATTTTACTAGTTATTTTTCTAAAAGTAATTATTTACTCTCTCACCTCCACGTTATTGATGTGAACTCTACAACAGAGCAACATATTTTTATACATTATAGACTACACTAATCAACACAAGTTGGTTCAGATCACCAGTACATCTGCTTTTTTGCCTGCCTACTTGTTGTAAGTCTCATCGCTTTTTTTTTTGCTTTATCAATTTTTTTAGTTTCCTGTTTTATTATCAATCTGATCGAAACACCAACAAGTGTTTTGATTACATTTTGTTGTTATTATCATTTGATGTAGTAGTTTGAATGAAATGCCCCAATATTATTATGATCTGACCGACACCTATCATTTGTTTACATAATTTTAACATTGTGTGTTTTAAGGAGTATTTTGTTAGTAGTAAACTGATTCATATTTTGGTTGTGTTTGGGATTGCTTCTCAATCACCTTATGAAATGCCCCAACAATAAGATTCTTCTTATTATTAATCAGTTTTCCGCGTTTTGATATAGCTGTTGCTGCTGTTTCTAACATTTCATTTCTCGTTTTGTAACATCTAGTTGGTCATGGAAGGAGTAGATCGAATAAATGAGTTAAAGGATGAAATGTTAGTCAATAATATCATGTCTCGTTTGGACTGCACTACCAAAGAGCTTATCAGAACAACGGCCACTATCTCAAAACGATGGAAAAAATCTTAGTGACTCACTTCTCATCCATTATCATATGATGAGGATGACATCACAGATTTTGGAAATGATGATACCGATTGTGATTACATTTCTTTTATCGACAACACCCTAAATCAGTGTCCTGCAAATCTCAACCTCAAAAAATTCAAACTTGATATCTACCATAATTCGGAGTTTAAGTCGCGACAAATAGTTGGATTCGTTCTGCTTATTTCTCGCCGTTAATGTTGAAGATCGATTGATTTTGCAGTATTTATGTTGGAGTAGGGCCAATTGTATACGCTTAGAAGATGAGCTTTTTTTCAACACTTCGTAGTAAACCTCCGAAAGACACTATCCTTTGTCGTTTATATCCTCCAAATGTGCGATTAGTTGGAAAGACATGGAGTGTTTGTGTTTATAGATGCGAACACCGGATGAAGAAATTGAACGAGAAGATAAATCCGGAAGTCCTTGCTTGGGAATCCTTTAGGAATGAAACGATTGCCGATGGTTTTAAAGGGGCGATTGATGTTACTTCAGAAGAGTCTTAATAATCTACGTGTACTCTTTAGATATAGCTTCCGATGTCTGCATCTGAGGAGGATTCCATATAAAATGTATCAAAAACCCAACGCTCCTTACAGATTCGACACTAACTATAAAAGGAGAGTTGTATTTGGCGGGACTTGGTATTGCTATAACTGTCATCTTTAGTGGAAGTCTGACTTAAAATATTCATCAGTTATGAAGAGTTTTGTGAAATTTGCTGAAGAAATATTTAGAGGGCTTTTAGAAAGCCTTGGCCATGTTGAAAATATTACATTTGGGGATTACTGTTTGGAGGTAATATTACTTATGAACATCTTTTTTTTCATACACTCCGGTTTGTTGTTTGTGTGTAATATTATACACGTTGCACTGCTCTAATAATGTTCAATTTTGCATTGATAGCTTCTCTCTCGTTTGAAAGATGGTAGTGGTGGTGATGATTGAGCTGAAAATGGAGATTGTGAGGAACAAATTGCTTCAAGTGATTAACTGTTAGTTGATAGTTTAAAACCGGTTTGGTTATCTTTTCGTGTTGATATTGTGGGGGGTGTGGGGGGTGGTGGGGGGGGTGTGGGGGGCTTTCAATCCCAACTCTGGAATCGTTTGTGAGGTGTCCATGGACAGTTGATGCCTTGCTTGCTAAGAATTTTTGACACACCATCGAGCATACTCCATTATCCGAAATATAACTCTGCTTCTTTTGTATATTTAAAATTTTGGTTAACAAGCTAAACTTTATAATGATTTTGTTAGTTTTTCTAGTTATAAATATACCATTGTATGCAGAAATAGATCATTGAAATAAAATCATGTAAGCGTGCCTTATTATATTGCGCCTTATTACAAGTAGCTTGAAAGGGCTTACTCTGCCCCACCTCTGTGCTCTTCAGAATATGAATTACTCCAATGTAGCATCTCAGCATTATGTGTGCTATAACAAATCATCTGTATGGTTATGCTTATCTTTGGATGGTTCATGTACATATATTATAACCAGTTAAACACATCGGGGCATTTGTTGTAATTGCAAGACTCTTACAAGAAAACAAACATCATGGTTTTGGCAACATTAAGAACAATGTCCACTATGAATATCGGATAGGTGTACGTGTACCCCCTTACTATAAATGTAAATATGTTGTTGTAATTTGACTGCATATCCTTTCATATACTGTTCATTTTTTTACGAGTTTAGTCTCTATATAAGCCTATAAGATGTCTGAAGGGTCTTAGTGTAAAATATCTCGTTATTATTATTCGAGTAGATAAGAATACTTGTCCGGTTGTTGTTTTCTTAAAGTCCCTAGCAACAACGATATTTACCTTATGTGTATTCAAGCCACTAGGGACTGTGTTTCTTTGTTAGAGCGATTACCGCCCACTACCCTTACCTTACCTCGACCACACTCTACCTACCACCCTTAACCTTCGTTTCCCCCCCCCCCTTGCATCTCTATAAAAGAGGTGAGGGGGGGAGGGGCTTTAAAACGTTCAATCATTCAATACTAATCTAAACATCGTATTAGTGGATATTACCTTTTGTTTTACTTTATTTGTCGATCCAATATTGTTGTAGTGTATCTCATCTTCACGATCGAGTTATTCCTCTCTAGTAATCGAGTTGTAGGGTACGTCGATTCCTACAAGGTGTTTATCATAGCTCGATTCGCGGAGTTGTCTGGTTATCTAGTTTCTATACAAGAAAGGGTTGCTTGTTGTTCGAATTTCTGTAGGAGCAGGGTTCTGTTTGTGCTACCAAGGATCGCGACAACAAATGTTTGTCGTTGTTATCAGTTTGCTTTGAACATCAAGGTAGCAGCAGTCATCGATTGAAAAGGTTTTAGATGATTTTTCGAATATTTTAAAATCAACAAAGTTTGGTGGTTGTATTTTTTTTTCTTTTCGCCCGGTAATATAAGCAAGTGAAGAAGAAACAAAAAAGTTTTTTTTTTTTTCTGTTGAAGTCAACTACAGTAAATACCTAAGGGTATTTATTTATCAGTTTGGGCCAAGCTTTTAAAAGTTGGGCCAGGTTATGATCAAATAAAAAAAAGTCTATTGATTTATCAAGGATTTAATAGAAGATTATTTTGTAGTATTGGCACAAGGGACTTTGTTAGTTTGTGATTGTGAGATTTCTCACAAGGTTTAGCAAATTAAAAGAAGGGATTAAAGAAAGACGGACCAAGAATGAACATCGAAAAATTCGATGGAACCGTATTTCGGTGTTATGTAGGATCAAGATGCGAGCTAATTTAATTCAATATGGATGTGAAGCAGCTCTAGAGTTCTTAACCCTCGGGATATGAACTGAAGCAAAAGCTGAGGCTAAACAAGAAAGGCTCACAGAGCCGTGATTTAGTGTTTTAGTTATCAAGGTTCTGAGAGAGGTTACGTGGGAGATTGAACTTCATGGGGGTAAGGACCAAGCTCGAGACTTTAGAACGATTGACAAAGTCATTGGCCAACAAGTTGTACCTGAAGAAGAAGTTGTATACATTATACATGCCGGCTGGACGAAAGATTTCCGAGCATATAGATGAGTTCAACAAAATCGTTCTTGATTTAGCAAATATTGAGGTAAAATTCGAGGATGAAGATCTTGCTTTATTATTACTCACTCTTTTACAGCATCATACGAACCCGTCTTGTGGATACATTGCTTTATGACGGGAAGCTTTGAATTGGATGATTGATCGCACACACAATTCAAGAGGAAATCAAAGAAAGGTCCAAAGCGAAGGGGATGATGGTGAAGGTTTATAGTTTGAAGGAAGAACTGAACTAGGGATCACGTCATTCAAAGGGGAAAGTCAAGACGAAGGTTCTCGATGTGGAAGACCTCAATCTCTATATTTGCAATCTGATGATCACATTGAAGAGAAACTGGTTCCGAAAGAATAATCGCAAAGGACAAAGTTACACCAAGAAAGATGAGCAAACCAACGCTCTTAGTGGTTTGAACTTATGACGATTGTGAGGTGATGATGGTGATG
Source organism: Tanacetum coccineum (assembly GCA_026074375.1). Lineage (NCBI taxonomy): Eukaryota > Viridiplantae > Streptophyta > Magnoliopsida > Asterales > Asteraceae > Tanacetum > Tanacetum coccineum. The sequence continues at coordinate 5,598 of BQNB010053328.1, read as the reverse complement.
AGCACACATCACAGGCACTGCTAGCCTGTGATCATGGATTCAGGATGTTCATACCAATCACCCCAGGTTAGATATACTTATTAATTTCTAAATGCGATAGGGGTCAGTGTACAGTTGGTGTGACAACATGGAGTGTAAAAATCAGACGTATTTGCATAAGGTGAGTACAACTGAGACATGGTCAAGTTTTTGTGTTAAATAATGTCAGGTATTATTCCTGAATTGAAAAGAACTGATATCGCTGGGGGAACTCTGAAAAAAAGAGGTATTTAACCTAAAAATGCAGTCAGGCAAAGTCAAGTGGATTAATGGTTTCCCAGGGTTGTTTTATCTGGAACAAGAAGGGATAAAAGCGTATACTCTTTGGATGGCCCATGCAATGGCAGTGAGCTTAATGCTAGTGTTAAAAAAAGGAGCAGTCTTGCACAGTTATGGGCTAAAAGACTAGGACCTTAATCAGTGAGGCGGGACTACAATACTAGAAAAGCAAGGTCTATTTGGGTAAGGAGAGTCTTAAGAATAGCGCGATTTATGTGAGAAATTGTGTTCAGTGAAAAGATCACATCTAGTCATGTGTCGGTGTAGGAAGGCACACTACTCCAGGAGATGGGGTATACTATTTCATTCAGACTTATGGGTCCTTCTCAGGTGGAATCATAATTTGGGAGGTAAGGAGTTAATTCTTAATTCCTTTATTGATGAAAATTCCAGGAGGGTATGGGTTTTTATAATCACATGTCAAAACACGAAGCATTTGGAAATTTAAATGAGTGGAAGAATTAGTAGAGGAAATCAGACTGTGGAGGACGGTTTAAAAGTTGAGGACGAAAATTGTCTTGAGTTCAGTAACCGGAGTTTGAATCAGCTATGCATTGAGAGTGGGATTGCTAGACTTTTAAACAGATTGCCCGGGGGACGCCGCAATAGAATGGGTTAGCAGAACGTATAACAAAACCTCTCATGGAATAAGGTACGCAGTTTATTAATACAGTACTGGGTTGCCCAAAGACCTTCTGGGCTGGAAGCGACAATGTACTGCCGCATTATCATATCAAAAGGTCACCACGACATACAAGCGATTGAGAAAGAAGACACCTTGGAGATGTGGTTCGGTACATCCAAGTGATATATGGGATGATTAGGATTTTTTGGCTGTGTTCATATCCACCACAATAAACAAGTAAGCACGAGCCGAGGCGATAAAAAGGCTTCTTTTGGGGTAACCCGAGGTGTGAAGGGGTATAGAACTATATAGGATTATAAGAATTACCTAAAAAGTACACAATATCAGGAACTGGTCTCAATGAAAGTGTCATGTACAAAGACACGTTGAAGGATTCTGGTGTAGGTGATAAGTGGGCTTTTATACATCATTCTTTCAAGGTTTAATACAAAGTTCGGTTAAACCATTCTTGTGTGTTCTTTACTTTTCTGTCAACATATATAAGCTACAAGTTGTGTGTTCGTCTTCAAGATTTGAAGTTCCGCTCTAGTTTCCAGGATTGTAGGCTGTTAAATGCTATAAGTGGTATCAAGAGCTCGGTTCGCGAGGTGTTTGGTAATCTAGGTTCGAGTTTTGAAGGTTTTTGTTGATCGTTTATTGTTGAAAGAGCATGTCGTTTTTCTGTTTGGGATTCAAAGATAACGACAACAAAAGGGTTCTTGGGTTCGGTTTAAAACAACAAGAAGGTGCAGCGGGTTGATAGTTAAGGGACATTTGAAGATCGTATCCGAGTCTGGGTTTCGTGACAGAGTATTCTTAAAAGGTTCTTGGACTTTCAAGTGGTCGGGTTATCGCCACAGGTTAACAAAGTTCAAGGGTGTTGGTTTTCGATTTGTCAGAGATCGTTGTTCTGTTCGGGTTTTCATCGGAACGTAAACGGAGAAGAAGAAGAATAGAACAGGAGGTTGTTTTATTTTTATTAATATAAAAAAAAGTCAACTAAATTATTCAAAAGGAATAATAATACATAGTTTTTGAATCTTGGTGGGAAGATTTAAAAGTTTATTCATTTATTAGTCATTATTTTTGTTTTATCCTTAAAACAAAAAGATTATTAGTTTGAATATTATGCACAAGGGACTTTGTTAGTTTGTAATTGTGAGTTTTTTCACAAGGTTTAGCAAATTAACAAGGGATAAAGAATGACGGGAGCCAAGTTTGACGTCAAAAAATTCGATGGAACTGGTGATTTCGGGTTATGGAGGATCAAGATACGTGCTTTATTAATCCAACATGGATGTGAAGCAGCTCTGGAGGTTTTACTCGCGGATATGGAAACTGAAGCGAAAGCTGAGCTAAACAAGAAAGCTCACAGTGCCGTGATTTTGTGTTTAGGTAACAAGATTCTGGGGTGTCACAATCCGGGTACGTTTCTAATATTTTGAATAATTTTAGAATAGACAATGGAAAATCGGTTCAGATGCCATTGGGTGGGCACTTCAAGCTGTCATTAAAGGATTGCCCGGTTAGGGATTGTGATGTTGAAAGGATGAGTAAGGTGCCGTATGCAAATGCGGTTGGGAGCTTAATGTACTTGATGGTGTGCACGAGGCCAGACATAGCGTATGCGGTAAGTGTTATTAGCAGATATTTGGCGAATCCGGGTAAAAATCATTGGGAAGCAGTGAAGTGGATTTTGAAATATTTGCGAGGCACTGCAAATGTGGGTTTGGTGTATGGGAAAGATCGTGGCAACCATGTAGACGTAACAGGTTTTGTTGATTCAGACTACGCTAAGGATCCGGATAAAGGTAGGTCGATCACTGGTTACGCATTTTTAGTACAGAGATGTGTTGTAAGCTGGAAGGCAACGCTACAACACGTGGTGGCTCTTTCAACTACAGAGGCGGAGTATATGGCCCTTACGGAGGCTGTGAAGGAAGCTATTTGGCTAAGGGGACTCTTGGAAGAGTTGGGCGTGGAGCTTAACACTGTGGCAGTTAATTGTGATAATCAGGGGGCGATTCACTTATCGCGGAATCATGTTTTTCATGAAAGGACTAAGCACATCAATGTGCGTTATCACTTCATCAGAGAGGTCTTGGAAGCAAAGACAGTTGAAGTTTTGAAGGTGGGTACTGAACACAATGCTGCGGATGCCTTGACGAAGGTGGTACCTGGACACAAGTTACAACACTGCTTGGAGTTGCTGAGTGTTGGTATAGGCTAATATAAAGCCTAAGGTGGAAATTGTTATATTTAGTCTTTATCATTAGCCGTAATAGTGTCCTATTTTACTTTGTATTCTTAGCCGACATAGTGTCCAAGTTGTCTTTGTATTCTTAGCCGTCATAGAGTCCTAGTTGGATTCTACTACCTCCCCCTCATCTCTATAAAAGGAGGTGAGGGGGGAAGAGACGATGTACGTTCATTCTTTCAATACTAATCTAAACATCGATTAGGGATATTACCTTGTGTGTTTACTTTTCTGTCGATCCATTATCTGTTGTGGTGTATCTTCATCCTCACGATCGAGCTATCCGCTCTAGTAATCAGGATTGTAGGGACTTCGATTCTTACACAAACCGTTTATTTAATTCGTCTGCCAAAATATGTAACGACATTTATATTCGCTGACTAGTATCTCTCGTAAAGGAATTACATATTAAGTCGATGTTTTAAACTTCGCACTTAAGTAAATTAAGCTTGAGATTTGAGGATAAAAAGTTATATTATGATAGATAGTATATCAGTTGTCTACAACTTGATGATAGGTCAACGACCCAACATAAATAACATGTTAAGTTGTTATTCGACCCTAAAATGTACTTGTTTCAATAAGACCATCTGCAAAACCACCTGAATCACTATTTTGTCACATCAATTTGTGTTTTTAAGATGGCTCATGTGAGGCACATAGAAAAAAGAAGTATTTACCATCAACCATAGATCACTCAGTCATAACACATAACCTAAAAAAGACACAAAAATTGAAGGGATTAGTTACGACTTATAAAACAAATCAAGAAATGTTAGGCACTCAATCTATTTGATGGGATAAGACTTGTTTAAAGTCTTTTGAGATGTCACCACCCAATAATTTTATGATTATTGTCTCCATTAACATCAAGATTAAATTAAGTGGTACTTATCTGTGACTCGTAGAAAACGACCATTCGTAGTCGTGTCTATTTCATTGCCATCTTCCTAACTTTACAAGTTATTAATTATAACTCTATTTCCATATTACTAAATCACTAGTTTAAAATGCTAAAATTATTTGACTTCCATAATGTCTTTTCAAACAAGAATTTCGCATAAGTAATTTTCTACAGTAGTTTGATAGGATATTTTTTGGAAAGCAAGATCCGTGTATTGCACGGATATATGTAATGGCTATTTGGTTACGAAATATGCAACTTTTAAAATTTGACTTTAACCATCGGATTCCATTAACTTTATTGATGGTGACCATGTCTCGCTTTTCTTTACATAGATGTTGATTACCCATTTTTACCCCTAAAGCAATATTTTACCCACCCCTTCAATACCACAAGATAAATGATTCATTCATCACCCGATGCATATTCTATACTTTTTTATCAACGGCGGCTTTTATTAAAGAATAGTAAAAAAAAAATTACAAAAAAGTAATAGTAGCTAAAAGATTTTTTAACAAACCTACCCAGCTAAACTTAGGCTTAGGATTTCTAGATGAAATCCACAAAAAAAATTACGAAACAATAGAATCCCAAAGCATCGCCTTCTTAAGAAGAAGACTAGAAAAGATCAAGCGATTACGAAAGCTCCATATGGACCACAGAAGAGTCCCCCTTCTCCTTCAAGAAACAAACGTGCCCTATTAGTAACATGCAAGGAATCAAGCCAAACATACCACTCCAAAATGTTAGCACACATTAATATATCCAACTCCGGGGCGCCCGTTGGGGCACAATGGGGCACAATGCTCCCCCAAACCCGCCCCGATACTAATCGGGGATCATGTCAGGGTGTAATTCTCGATCAAAGCCATGTTATTTTATATTTTATTATTATTTTTTATATTGTTGGTAATAAATTGAAGAATTAAGATCTTATTAATAATCAATTACAAACAAGTCTTATTAAGTTTTCAATGATAGTATAATCCAAAACTAATGATAAATCAAAACGCCAAACATTACATCTTAATAATATGAAATTAAACAAAGTTTCTATAACATCAGCTTAAGATAAAAAAACTAACAATATTAGAGAATTTCTTTTACTTAAATACAAAAAATATACTATATAAGTGTAGATATATTTGTATATATGTATATATTATTCGGGTGGGGCGGGTCGGGGATAGTATTCCCCGCTCTCCGCCCCAAACCCGATTAAATTTCCCGTTTAAGCCCCAAACCCGCCCCGTAACCCGATAAGCATGCCCAGCCCCTGTCCTAATTAGTTCGGGTTTAGGGTTTCCACGTCGGGTTCGGGTTTTTTTGCCATCCCTATGGACCACAGAAGAGTCCCCCTACTCCTTCAAGAAACAAACGCGCCCTATTTGTAACGTGCAAGGAATCAAGCCAAACATACCACTCCAAAATGTTAGCACACATCGGGATATCCAACTCCCACCAATTCGCCAATAAAGTCCACAAATCTTTTGC
>BQNB010053327.1:14144-40066 GCA_026074375.1 Tanacetum coccineum | reverse complement strand
TGGATTTAAAAACTTTGAAAAACCATTTTGAACCTTTAAAACTTTTGAAAACAGTTTAAATGAGCTTAAAAGATTAAGCTAAAAATAACCAAACTACCTCAACCCATGCACATACCAATTTTGACCCGTTTTTAAGGTTATCCCAAACACCCCCTTAAGTTTTGAAATGGCCTTAGAAACTTGTGAAAATTTACTTAAACTAAAATTTTTTTTAAGTACTAATGATAACTAAGCTATAATAAACACTAATAAGCTAAAAATAAATCAAATAAGCACTTAAGTTAAGGAATTAAGCTAGGACAGTTTTAACTATACTTGACAGTTTTAACTTAAAATTGCATACAATGAAATGATAAGCAATTAATAAGTATTCTTACACACTAATAAGCATAAAAAACAGAAATAAGCTAAAAATAAGCTGAGTTAGCTTTTTGCTACATTAAATAAGCCAATATTTGAAAGAAATTTACCTTTGATCCTTTTGTCAAAAAAGGATCCCTTGAACCTAAATAAGCTCTAAATTCCTACCCAACTTATATTTAAGCTAAATTAAGCTATGATCCCAATAAGCCTTCCATTTTAGCTCATTCTTCCAAGCTTTTTGAATCAAACAGTAACCTTGCCCTTTTTCTTAAATTTCCCTCACTTTTGTTTAGAACTTTTTGAAAGTAGATTGTAAGATAAAAAAGAGAATAAAAGGTGCTAGCAACACAATGTAAAATAAAAACTTCACTCAATTTTTCTTTCAACAAGAACAGGTACAAAGAAACTTTTTAAACTTTTTAAAGGCTACTACAAAAACTTGTAAAATTACATAAGATTAACTTAAAACTTCAAAACTACTTAAAAACTATATATGTCAATGGCTGTTACAAATGTCTTTAAATAGGAAGCAAAAAAAAAACGACTAAGCCTTCATTGTCTTCTTTGTCTTCATCTTTGTGCTTTCTTGTAGACACAAGAAAGTGTTGTGTTACTTGTGTGAGAGCAATGTCAACGTATCCTGTCCCTCTATTAACCTTGGTCTCCAAGTCGATAGATATAAGCCATAGATTGGGTTTTGTGTGGGTTTGGATTGCCAACATGGCACATTTGTAGCTGGGAAAGGTAGTGGAGGAGGGGGAAAATGATTATCCATGGGGGAATTGGGTTGCAGGGTAAAGAGGGGGTGACAAACCCGTGAGTTGTGTTTTTGGGGGGAAAAACAAAGGCGGGAAAAGAAGTTGTATAAAAAAGAGAGTGACAGGGTATAAGTTTGGAAACTTGGCAAAGTTAACCCTCCAAGGTTATAATAGGCTTTGCAGCCACGGTCCTTGTGTGGTTATAACTTTGGGGACTTGGCAAAACAAGTCCCCAAGAGTTATATGTGTCATTGCAATACTCGTCCTTGGTGTTACATAACTTTGGACTTGCCAGCTTTGGCCCTTGTGGTGTAACTTTGCATTTATGGCAATTTGGCCCTTCTCTTCTTTTTTTTCTCTTTTCTTCTTTATATATAAGTTTAGGGATTTACAATTTCAGTCCCTAAACTTATATTTCTTTGACTTTGGCCTCGGGGTTGACTTGGGTTGACTTTGACTTTGACCAGTTGACTTTTCTGTTGACTTTTTGACTTGATTGACTTTCCGGCTTCGATTTGGCTTTGTCTTTCACAGTCTTTTCCATTCCGAGTCCGGTTTTGTCGTTTTGGCTTTGTTTTTCGTCCTTTTCTTAGTTATCCGTTCCTGCACAACACAATTAGCAAAACAAGCGTATATTTGGCATTTTAAGTCCGTTTTTGGTTATTTTAGCTCATTTTTAAAGGTAAAAGGTATGTGTAATTAAGCACATACCACCACCACTCCACTCAACTTGGCCACCACTCTAAGGTTTTGAGCCTATATATACACGTATACATACACACTTCTTTAACTCACCATTTAAACTTAAAGCTACCTCAAAACTATGATCTAGCCAAGCCATAGAAGAGAAGAAAGGAAGGATAAGCTAAGTAAAAGCCAAGGTTTAAAAAGAAAGAATTTCTTGAATTCATCTACAAGTTTTCGAATCATAATAAGCAATTTCGACCCATTTCAAGCTCTATTCAGTCTTCACCTTGTTGTATAAGCTTTTGTCTTGTTTTAAATCCTTAATAAGCTCTATTAGATCACATATAAGCCACTTGTATAAGCCTTTAAACCATAAAACCATTCGCTTGGTTATCCTAAATCAAACGCGACTTTAAAACCCTAAAAGCTCTTTTCGTAAACCTAATAAGCTATAAGCCATAAGCTGTTGTAATAAGCTATTTCTATAAGCTCACTTATCACTTTTATAATCATTAAAACTAATCCTAAAAGCCCTAACCCATCGGGTTATTGTTTCTAAACCAAACATGCCCATTTTGGATTTTTAAGCTCATAAGCTCTTTTCATAAGCTACAAGCTCGTAAAACTTACTTATTTTAGCTTATAGTAATAAGCTATAACCTGCAAATTGATTTTGAGATCAAAAATACAAAGATTATGGAATTTGGACTAAAAACGCAAGTAATTTTATACATGAAAGGTATATATCGTAACATTTTGAAACTATTAAACTTTCGGGCCAAAAGTGTAATTATCCTAAAGTTAAACTTCAGGGGTTTGTTTTGCCATACTCTAAAATTAAGGAGTTAAATGTTTAAAGATTTAAAGTAAAGGGTTAAGTTTGTAAATATATATATACCAAGGGTATATATTGTCTCTCTTTTCAAATTCTCTTCTGTGGTAAAAAGGTATATTATTTTTTTATTATTATGTAAAGATATATTTAAATCTTTATAAAGACTTGAATTTATTAAAAGCCCGACATATTTTGTGTTTATCATTCGGTCAATCTGAAAACCACTATAAAATAATTATTTGTTATATATTTAACACATAATTATCATCCACTAGCTTATGGAAGAAACTTAAAAAGATAAAAGATCCTATCATTTCAACTATAAACTCTTCACGTTACTAGAGATATTTGTGGTTCTTTTATACCATAGTTGTGAGGGGCTTTCATTTGGTATGCCGTTTTGACGAGTTGCGTGGATTTTGTGACGATTTAAAGTGTTCCTAGCTTCATAAACATCGCTACTCATGACCTCTGGATTATGGATAGCCCCGAACAGTGCTACGATGTTCTTCACAAACTAATAAAACCAAAATCATTTACGTTAACTTTTATGAAATAAAGTTTTGAAACAATCAAACTAAGACTTGACATATTACCCCAGGTTGCGTTTGACGAGGACTGTTTACTTCCCTCATTTGAATTAAATTTCAAATTCAATACAACACTACCTTTATCCAAGGTGAGTTTATAGTCCCACCTTTACGTGTTTTCTAAACTCGTGGGGAGATCCATGCTTATAAACATGTAATACATGTATTATCCAACTGTATGCTATTCCTGATATATTATTGCCCTAAGTACCTCCATTTTCCATAAAGCCCCCAACTCACATGAAACCGTTTAAATTACTTTTCGAAGTAAGCGCGAAATAAATGCCGTGAATAGATCTTATTGGGACTAAACTTCCCCGTTTCAGGTTTTTGGTACATGCATGGGCCCCGACGAACCACATTTCATTTGAGGAACTCGGGGGTTTGGCAAAGCACCCGCTTGGTCGGCAAGCAACTTATGAATTACATGCGCAACTTAAGGCTTTGGTGTCCTGAGCTTTAGTGCAATTAATATTAAAATAATGTGTTTACCATGATAATTGTATTTCGTTGTTTGTAATATTACTATTACATTGACTTGTATTCAGAAATATTACATTTCAAAACCTGTGAATTTTCACTCAACCCGTTGTGTTGACCCATTTTTAAGCATGTTTATTCAGGTAATTGAGCAATCTATGGCCACGGTGTGGCAGTTTTGGCATGTGGACTTGATGACTTCATAAGTATGTTATCATTCAACTTTTATGTTTTCATAATTTATTTTCGGACCTCTTTTGTCAAAACTCTAAAATAGATATTGAATGATAACTGGAAATTTCCAAACGTCGCTCGCTTTTGAGTCTATTTCTAAGATTATGCTGTTGATTTATAAAGTTAATACCCCAAAGTTAGCTTCCGCGGTGCTATAAGTGCAAATATGGGGGTGTTAAAAGTGACTATGAAACCCCCATGTGTTTATGTTATTAAAAAAAAAAGGAGAACATAAAACGAAGTGATTGATGGTTAGAGCGCTGTGTAGGCGCTCTCGTTTGTATTTCTCTCGTCCGAGTCTTGGGTTAGCAACCAAACCAAAGTGTATTAAGGTAAATAAGTAGCTTATCCTTTCACTCAAATTCACCCAAAAGTCACCAACCACAAATGTATCCTAAACTCGTTTTCCTTTTCATTCTCGCATGGTTATCTTACCACTACACCCACACACCCTTTTAAAAAGACTCTTCGAAGTAATGTTAATACTTACGTTAGCGCGCTGGATGTTTGATTTTACAAGGGCCCTATGGTAATTTATATGCTATGAGACAGAGTAATGAGTGTGATTTTTGTTTCCCCTTATGTTATAATATTATACACCCGAGTGACAAGAGAGCATCCAAACACTTGTGTGAGTTCTAGTAGTATATACCTTTTCGTGGCTTTTAAGTACGAGGTTAAAAGGTTGTTGTTGTAGAATTTTGTTTAAAAAAGTAGGTAAATGACCCCCTCATTATTGTTCATATTGTTATTGTCTAGGTAGAAAAGCCCATTTGCTTGAGGACATGCAAATCCTAAGTGTAGGGGTATTTGATGAGGTGTCATTTTATACACTTTTTCGAGGTCGTTTAACCCCCAAAATCGTATGTTTATGCCCAAAATAGGTACTTAATCGTTCCTTTTCAGGTATTTCTCATTTGGAAGACATTTAGATGAATTACACGTGACTTGGGCTCATTTGGAGAAGAAACGTACGAGATTACGAACCAACACCTAGACTCTTGAAGATTTATGCTCACAAAGCCTAGAGACGGCGTCACCAGCTATACACGACGCCGTTACAACTCATCAAGTGACAGTGTCACATCTTTCATGACGGCGTCAGCCCGCATCGACTCAAATGCAGATCTAGAAGATTCATTTTACGACGGCGTCATGACTAAAACGCGACGTCGTCGCGTCGATTTTCCTATATATACAAACCCGAATTTAGGGTTTTGAGTGTGTAACTTTAGAAGAACCCTAGTTCGTTTAGCAGCTTTAGGAGACGATTTTAGGGCCTAAAAACCCTATTTTACTTCTTCCAATTCATGTTTTAATCAAGTAAGGTTAAGTTCCATATGTCTATTGATAATACTGTGAAAATTAGCCTCTGAAAGCATGTCTAACTATGGTAGTTAGAGTAATATATTTTGGTGTGCAATCAGATCCGAATTAGGACAGTTTTGAAGTTTGATTTTATTTGAGTTAGTTACACATGTAAGCAATACTTGGGAATCACAAGGTAGTTAATATACTCATAAATGAACATGGGTGATTTTTGGTATAAATTATGAAGGTCATTAAGTAAGGGTTTTGAGAACATAAAGAGACTAAAATTCTGCAATTCTGATTTAATTTAAAGTAGCTAGTGTAAAGTGTAAATAAGATGGTTAAGGTTGGGCATGGTGTCGGGGTGACCCATGATAGTTAAATAAACCCTTAGACATCCATCATATGTGTGTTACATGGACTAGAGCTTTTAGCTTGGTCGCATGTAACCGTGTTTATTTATTTGTATAGTTGCGTGTTGAGATTTGGAAGCTGCGTTTGAGCATTCAGGTGAGTTTCATAGCCCCTCTTTTCTTATATTTTATTGGGGTGGAAATAATGCAAGTATTTTGGAAATGTTTTTAAGTTGCTGTGATTATGTGATTTTATTTAGTGCATGGGCATTTAAGTGGTTATTATATGTTATGTGCTACATGTGGTGAAGTTTCCGTGTGTTCCAATTGGAAGGTAGCAATGCTACCCATTATATTTTTGTGTGTTCCAATTAGAGGGTAGTGCTTCTACCCATTTCTGTGTGTTCCGATCGGAGGGTAACGGGGTTACCCATGACTGTATGATGTGGATCGTGGGCACGTTCTGTCCCAATTGTGGTTGTTTGGTATGATTGCATGTTAGCTTGTATAGTAGCTAGCTTATTTGTCCTGCCATGTTTTATTAATCACAGTAATTTATTTTAAAGTTGGATTGTGTGTCGTAAACATGTGACTCTCACCAACCTTTGTGTTGACGTTTTAAGCATCATTTTCAGGTAACCATCTTGAGGATGTTGAAGTTAGGAAGAGTGGCTAGTGAGACCGTAGGCTTGCATGCGGAGTCATTCTTCTAGAGATTTTATTTATGTCATTTGAATTGTTTGATACTTGGTTATTATTTGATTGTTTAGACTTTTAGAGTATGTTTCCTTGTAGTATGACTTTGCTATCGTAATGCAAGACTCCTTTATCTTGTGTTAGATATTGTCATGACACATTGTGTCTCATTTGTTTATCTATTTCATTTAGTTCTCTCTATTGTTGATACCATTGTGTTGTGATGATATCAATTCTCGTTACGCCTCGTGTTTCTGCCTTGGCGGGGTGTGACAGCTGCCTACCATAACCTAGGTCCTTCATCCTACCAGTGCGCTAGGTGTGATGCTACCATGTGGTATGCTTAGAGAACTGACAAGGCAAAAAGGGCTGCACATCTAACATTCTCCCTTTGCTGTTGATAACGCCTAAATTATACATATTTTCAGTGGCGTTATTTATACATATTTTATCATTTCTTGTGAACTTTCGATACTTAATAGCATGAATTACTTGCAGGTTCACTTGAAGACATACCGAGCTCAAATCAAATAAATATCAAGTACTTATACACATCAGAAATCAAGATGCAAGAAAAAGATAAAGTCTCAAGCTGAAAAGTGCAATTGTGCGCCGCACTTACCCAATGTGCGCCGCACTTCTCCTCAAAGTCAAAGAACTAAAGGCTAAGTCAAAATTGTGCTCCACACTTCCCATCTGTCTACGAAAATTAAATGAAGTCATAAATACTAGCACATTAACACCTCAAGTGCGCCGCACTTATAGAATTGCGCGCCGCACTTTCACCCCAAAATTAGCCTATAAATAGGAGACGAATTTTCACCATAAATCATCCCTTCATACTCATTTCCCTCATATCACAAACACTCTCTCTCACCCTTATGATAACCTAAACCTTTTCCAACCTTCTCCTAAGCATAAACACTACACTTTTTGAAGATTCAAGATCAAACAACCAAGAATGAAGAAGAACATCATCTTAGTTTATTGAAATAATAAAGTTTCTTGTTGAATCAAGTTATGTTATGAACTACATAGCCATGAGAGGCTAATACTCTCATGACTACTCGGTGATGTTATGATAATAAATAAGTGTTTGGTATGATTGTTATCTCATTAATCTCAAGCTTATGTTGCACCCCTATTATATCTTATCTTGTCGGGTTTGCTTATCAACTTAGATCATATAATCATATCGGTATAGTTCGAAAGACCCGTTATGATCTATATGGTTTTAATGATTTGTCTATGGTCTTTATCGTTTGTGTCGAGAAATCCACTTTTGTAAATTGATAAACAAAATAAGCTTTGATATAATAAGTTAACTGGATCATTTGAGTGACACATCTGGTCTAGCCAACTAAATATAAGTCTTAAGTTAATTAAGTTAATTTGTGAAAACATTTTCTGATGAGAAATCCTTTTTATAAGTTAAAGTTCCATCTTCAAGGTCTTAATCATTATCACTACTTATGAATTATTCTCAACTATCCGAGTAGTCATCTTTATTATCACTGGTAAAACAAAAGTTATTTTTAAAATTGTTAAAGTCTGTTTTCTTCCTGATTATTTGAACACGACTCAAATTCCTGTGGACGACCTGGTCTTACCTAAAAAAGATTATACTATATACGTGGGTTATACTTTTACCCGTGTGTTTCCCTATAATAAAATTGATATTTTCAGTCATTATAAATTTAAAGCTTTTGAAACGCATCAGCTGTCAAGAGGGTAAACTACTTCTCCCCAGATTCAACAACACACCTCCTCCATTAAAGAAACTACTCGACTATAACGACCCTACAACATCAAAGTTTAAAGATCAAATCAGAGTATACAACATCATGTTTTGTTTCACATCGTTTGGCGCCAAAATAAACCATTCAGTTAATACAGGGAGAGGACCATATACATTTAAAATAATGTAACACCCCGATAATTCACATTACAGCGGAAGCTAAATTAGGGTATTACTTCATGAATCAACAGTCATAATCATAGAAAACGGCCCATAAAGAGACGTTTGGAAAATTTAGTTATCATTCAATATCATATCAGAGTTTTATAAAAGGAGGTCCCAAAATACATTTAAAACATAAAAGTTGAATGATAACAAGTTTGGACGCCTGCAAGTCCATGCCACTCCGTGCCTTAAACAGCTTAGTTACCTGAGATAAACATGCTAAAAAGGTCAACACAAAGGTTGAGTGAAATTCATAGGTTTGTAATGAAATGATTGAATACAAGTCATCATAAGTGGTAATAATTGTACAATTACAATTATCATGGAAAACAGTATTATTGCCCTAAGCTCATGAACTCAAACGTTAACATGGAAATCACCTCAGTGACATTATTGAGGAACAAATGTCCTCTTGGAAAGGTAACTTGCCAAGTTACCCATTATTCTCAAATATAGTGCGCTTGGTTACCCCGCAGGTAAACACAAACGGGATTCGTCAATCCCGATAGATCTATCCATAATATTCGCGTTCACTCGCAAGTGATTAATGGTTCATGATTAAATGATATTGGCAGTGGAGGTAAACTTAGGCAATAATATATCAGGATAGCATACAGTTGGAAAATACTTGTATTCATGGTTTATAGCATGTATCCCCCCACGGGGTTTGGAAAAACATATAAAGGTGGGACTATAAACTCACCTTAACAGGAAAATCTGATTGATGGAAAAAGTAAATCAAATGGAAGTAAACAGCTTCGTCATGCAACCTGGGGTAATATGTCTAGTCTTAGTTCGATTGTTTATATTTCAAACTTTATTTCATAAAGTTTAACATAAATATTAATTTAGTTTATTAATTTATGAAAATATCGTATCACTGTTCGGGCTATCATAATCCAGAGGCCATGTAGTAAACGTTTGAGGAGCTAGGACACTTTAAATCGTAAATCCAGCAACTCGTCAAAACGTCTACCCAAATGGAAACCCCTCACATGAAATTCCTTAGTAACGTGATATGTTATAATTTAAATGATAAGATTTTATCTTTTTAAGTTTCTTCAAAAGCTAGTGGGTGATAAATTATGTTAATTATATAACATAATTATTTTTACATGCTTCGATTGATGAATGAACAATAAATGTATCGGGTTTTATTAAAATCGAGTCTTATAATGTTTAAATATATTTTTATAATTAAATATAAAAATATTACATTTTATACCCTTAAGAATTTAAAAATGACAATATATACCCTTGGTTATATTAATTTACAATTTAAACCCTTTATATATAATTTTAAAAGATTTAACCTGATTCGTGATATAGTACACACTTATATAGCAACCCTAATACAGATCCTGACCGAACGCCCTTGACCAAGGCAAAAGGTGTTGATGCACTACAAGAAGCCCGGTTTATCGTTTCTTCCTGTCTTTGGTTCACTCTGTTATCCGATCAATGATAGTAAAGATTTTGGTAAACTGAATGCAAAGGCCGATATTGGTATTTTTGTTGGTTACGCGCCCGCAAAGAAAGCTTTTAGAATCTATAACAGGAGAACCAGAAAAATCATGGAAATAATTTATGTTATGTTCGATGAGCTGACAACGATGGCATCTAAACAATTCAGTTTAGGACTCGAGCTTCAATTTATGACTCCTACAACATCTAGTTTAGGACTCGTACCAAAGCCTATTCCTCAACAACCTTGTATCCCATCAACCAGAAATGATTGGGATCGTTTGTTCTAACTGATGTTCTATGAATACTTCAATCCTCCACCGAGTGCTGTTTCTCTAATTCAAGTAGCTGCTACACCAAGAGCTGTGGATATAGCCGATTCACCTGTGTCAACTTTAATTGACCAGGATGCACCATCAACAAGTATCCCATCAACACAAGAACAATAAAAATCTCTAATTATATCTCAAGGTGTTGAGGAATGCCCAAAAACACCACACTTTAATTATGATCCACTTCAAGAAACTCTTCATGAAGACTCAACTTCTCAAGGATTGTTATCTAATGTGCGGCCATCCCACACTCCATTTAAACTTCTTGGTAAATGGACTAAGAATCATCCAATAGCAAATGTGATCAGAGATCCTTCTCGCTCAGTCTCCACCAGAAAGCAACTTCAGACTGACGCTATGTGGTGTTATTTCGATGCTTTTCTCACTTCAGTTGAACCAAAGAATTATAAAGAAGCAATGCTCGAACCCTCCTAGATTGATGTAATGCAAGAAGAAATACATAAATTCTAGAGGCTGTAAGTATGGGAATTAGTACCGTGTCTAGATTTTGTAATGTTGATCAAATTGAAATGGATCTTCAAAGTCAAGAAAGACGAGTGTGGCGGTGTACCTAAAAACAAGGCTCAGTTAGTTGCTAAAGGATACCGACAAGAGGAAAGAATAGACTTCGAGGAATCGTTTGCACCTGTTTCCAGAACAGAAGCCATTTGTATCTTCATTGCTAATGCTGCCACCAAGAACATGACAATCTATCAGATGGATGTCAAAATGGCTTTCTTGAATGGTGAGCTACGCGAAGTGGTTTATGTTTATCCAGACAAGCCAAATCATGTGTACATGGTTAAAAAGGCACTCTATGGTCTTAAACAAGCTCCAAGCGCGTGGTATGATATGCTGTCCAGTTTTCTATTATCACAAGAATTCTCCAAGGGTGCAGTCAATCTAACACTATTCACCAAAAAAGTAGGAAGCGACATCTTATTGGTACAAATTTATGTCGACGACATAATTTTTGCCTCTACTAATCCTGCTATGTGTGATAAATTTGCTAGAATAATGACTTCTAAATTTAAGATGTCGATGATGCGGAAAATGACTTTTTTTTCTAGGACTTTAGATTTCTCAAAGTCCTAGAGGCATCTTTATTAACCTATCTAATTATGCTCTTGAAATAATAAAGAAATATGGTATGCTATCTAGTGATCTTGTTAACACCCTTATGGTGGACAAAAGGAAACTGGATAAAGATCTACAGGGGAATCCAGTCGATCTTACACATTACCGTGGGATGATTGGTTCCTTAATGTATCTTACATCCAGCCGACCAGCCCTAGTATTTGCAGTCTGCATGTGTGCTCGGTATCAGGCAAAGCCTACCAAAAAGCACCTACATTCAGTTAACCAAATCTTTCGATACTTGAAAGGAACCATTGATATGGGTCTTTGGTATTCGAAAGATTCTTGCATTACTCTTACAGCGTATGCAGATGCAGACCATGTAGGGTTTCAAGATACTAGACAAAGCACATCTGCAAGTGCATAATTCTTGGGAGATAAACTTGTTAGTTGGTCGTCCAAAAAGCAAAAGAGCATTGCTATCTCCAGTACAGAGGCAGAATATATTGCTTTATCTAGGTGTTGTGCTCAGATCTTATGGATGAGATCACAACTAACAAACTATGGTCTTAAATTCAATAAGATTCCTCTATACTGTGATAACAAGAGTGCAATCGCTTTATGCTGCAACAACGTTCAACACTCGAGATCCAAGCATATAGATGTGAGATACCACTTTATTAAGGAGCAAGTGGAGAATGGAGTAGTGGAACTCTACTTTGTCAGAACCGAATATCAACTTGTAGACATCTTCACAAAAGCTTTGCCACAAGAAAGATTCAACATCGTGGTCGAAAAGCTGGGTATGAAAAACATGTATCATGACACACTAAAGAGTCTGACAGAGGAAAAAGACGAGTAATGGTGGTAACTTGTGGTATATCCTGTGTATTATATGTATATAAGAAAATATAAAAACACAAAAAGATTTTTCATTTTATATAAATTTTTCAAAAAGAAAATAGAAAATTAAAAAATCAGAAAATACAAAAATATATCATCTCTTACATGTCTTCTGAAAATCAATAACATTTATGGCCATAGAAATGTCATTCAATGATGATACGAGACTGTAAATGAAGTTCGAGCAGAAGTTCAAAATGTTTTAAAACATGTCATATGGCTTGCTATTATTCCAGATAGCAACCCGGACATCAATTTAAAGACAAGTATTTCATCAAAAAGAAAGCTTGACCTCACAACGGGAAATTTATTTTTCTCGGGTATGAATTACTTTATATTCATACAAAGGCTTGTGTTTACTTTGCAACACAACCCGTGCTTTCTTTCAAATAAATGTACGTGTCAGTGCATTTATTTATCAAAATAAGAGAAATTCTTATTTTTCAGTTGTTGATTTTAAGAATGAATTCCAATCATCTCAAAGTTTCATCAGAAAATGATTTTTAGAGGCATTTGACCACTCAAACAATGACTACAACTCTTTAACTAGAAAACGGGTCATTATTTGAGGGGGGAGGGAATGTCAAATGATCTTCTTCAAAAATCATCATGTGATAAAAGGAAAAAGGTTTTAAACAATAACGGATTAATATTTAAAGGGAATTAATTAAATTTAACTCATTTGAGCGTTATATGTTATGTGTTTATGCCTTTAGGGACTTAATAGCAAAATTTAAGGCTTAGTCTAGGTTAATAAATCTTTAGGGACTATTGTGCCAAAAGTGGATCTAGATTTTGCCTTAAGAAAGTAGTAAAGACAAATGGAAGACTGTATAAACCTTAGGCGGTGATATTGCTAAAAACCCAAAGTTTTAAAACAATACCACCCCCTACCCATTCCTCTTCATACGTCACAAACAAGCACACCCTTATTCCTCTTTTTGAAATCGACATACTCAAGAACTCATCAACTCGTGATTTTCAACCCATAAGGTAAACTAGAAAAGTGTTCATTGTACCCTTGTCACCTTCTAATCTAAAGGAATTAATCAAATTCACACTTAATTGGACCAAAAACCCTAAAACATGATTGGGTTCTTTAAAATTAATAGTGTTGTTTTTGTTAAATTGATTGGGGTTTTTGATGTGTATGAGGTATATATTACTCGACCATAATAGTTTTTTGTATAAGGATAAGTATCGAATGTGTTCTTGATGATTCTTTGGGTCGAAAATGGGAAAAAGTGGTAAGAACATGAAAAAGTTCTTGGGTTTGTGTTTATTTGGGTTACAATGTTTCTTTGTGAGTGATAGAGTGTGCTAAAACAAGATAAAACACCAAAACTTGATAATCTTGGGTTTTAAGTGTTCGTATGGGTCAACATAGCAAAAGGTTGAGATTTCTGTGATAAATTCATGTTATAAAAGTTCATGTGTTGTTTGTCCATGGTTAAATGATTTAAATGCTTGAAAATTAAAGAGTGTTTGTGTAAAATTTTGCCTAGGCAAACTATACACTCCATTTTGTACTAGGCGAAGTATACCAACAACACTAGGCGAATTATACTCAACATTCCACTAGGCGAATTATACATAATCTCATTGGGGGAATTATACACTAGTTATAATTGGGCGAATTATACAATTGTACTAGGAGAATTATACCATTACCCTAGGTGAATTATACGTTTATTGTATTGGGGGAATTATACACTTAGGGAGAATTATACATCTTTTATGGGCGAATTATACACTAAGCTTTATAAATAGGTGAATTATACATGAAAAAATCAATCTAAGTGATTTATTCCTCTAAATTTACACTAAGTGATTTATTTAGGGTAATTTATCTTTAGTATTCTATCTAGTTGCTTAGTTGACTATAATTGACCAACAATTAGTTTGTTAACATTCCCTGTTGACTTTCTAGTCATTGTTTATTGTTCTGTGTTTTAATTGCCTGCCTGATAAACTATGCCTTATCCCTAGTTGAAATCACACATCTTGCATCTTAAATCTATCTACATGAACCAAATTGTCATTCAGTAATATAAATCTGTGTGTATAAATTGTATTGGACAAATCTTTGCAGAACCAAAAATCTAATTGCTACTCAAGAAGTTGCTCTTGACAATGCCCTGGTTGCATTTGAGAATCGTGTCCAAATAGGCCAATGCAACATGATAATTGATCCCTCAAAGACACCGAAGGAACCCACTTATCAAGTTGTCTTAAATGCACTTGCACTCACTACTTGCTATCCAGCTTTCCTAATCACAACAGAAGTCCCGAAAATATATATATGCATTAGTTCTGGAACACCATCACCAAGATTAAAAACTCATCCTCATACAAGTTCAAGCTGGACAAGAAGCAATGCAAAATTGATGTGGAAGTCTTTCTATTGATAAAAATAATGCCTAAAAATATTATTAATAATTTTCACATCTTTACGTTTTTATAATCATAAAATATAAAAACATTCAATGTAAAATTAAACGTAAACAAGTAATTAGTAGTAAATTTTTATTTCGAAAATTATATCACTTAAAGGTATGAATAAATAAATGCTTAATGCATTTTATGATCAAAGGAAATTTTTATTTAACCTCACACTTTTATAAAATGTTGTAAACATTTTTATAAACATTACAAATATTTTCCTACAATTAAAAGAAAATGTTTTATTCAAATAAACAATTTGAAATTCAAAATTCAAACTTAAAACGGCTAGAAAGTTCCAGAAAATTCTCCCTACACAAAAGAACAAACTGGGGAGCGCCCAGTCTAGGGCGCCCCCCTTAAATACACGGGCAGCCTCATTAAAATTTAGGGGAACGCCACCTATTTAAGGGGACCTCCCATAGGTAGACCCCCCCGACCCCCCCCTCCTCCAGTTTGTCCCCTATAAATAATAGGACTTTTCCCCACCATTTTCTCACCTTATTGACCATTCTTTCTATTCTAAAACAGCCTACACATTCTCATTAAAATCCATTTGATCCATACTAATCATAAAGCTTTTTCAAGTGATCCAAGCTCAAATCATAAGTGCAAGAGAATGAATACTTCCATCATCAAGTGAATTAAGTATTCACAATTCTTTGTGTGTTTGTTTGAATCTTATTGCAACCATATCAAAACTTTGTAATCGTTTGTAAAGAATAATAAAGTTAAGTAGTTGTATCGATTCTTGGTAATTGTTGTAAGTATATTTAGTATCTTGGTGATCTTTCCTAGTAGATGTTAGTCAGTAGTGTGATTATAAAAGTGGCTTGGTGAAGTATTGGTGTGAAGAAAACTAAGGCTAAGAAGTTGTGTATTGATTTCGTTATATAGTACGGATCATAAAATACAACTCAAATGCAAGTCTCAACCAAATGCCCTTGACCAAGGCAAAAGGTCAAAATCTACACAAAGAGATTTAAATAAATAAGAAACAATTATAAAAAGATCCGGAAGAGAATACCCGGGTCGTATGTCCCAACAGGCTGCAATTGAAAGTAATCCTGGTTTGATGAGAAATGATGATGAAGAATATATGATAGAAAACACTGATATAATTCAACTACAATTAATTAAATAAAACGTAATATTAATCTACGGAAAACAAGCAAAGTGAAATGGGATCTTAAAAACTACGGAAACAAAAATTAGTTAAATATTGATAGAACTTAACAACGGGAAACATATAAATATAGGGAAATCCTAAAATTAAATCTATACTAAAATACGGGGAACAGAATCAGGTATCGGGAAACCTAAATACTAAAAAATAAGAAAATAAATGCTAAATTAAATTAAAAATCAAAATTAAATTCTAATTAACTTAATTTGAAAAATAAAGAAAACTAGAACTAAAACGGAGGTCGTTTGAATGTAAAACGAAAAGAAACGGTAAAACGCACCCGGTAAAACGGGTCTAAGACTGAAATTTAAGAAAAATTAAACCTACACTAAATTTTATATTTTTCCTAGACACTAAATGACAAAAGAAAATTTTATAAAAAAGAAAATTATTTTTTTATTAATTTTTAGATTTTTTATGAATTTTTAAAGATTAATAACTAATTAAAACTAAGAAAATAGAAAAAGACAAAAAATAAAAGTTATAAAAATTCTGAAAAAATAAAATTAAATAAAGAAAAAGTTAACAATTCTAAAAATATAAAAATGCCCAAATTTTACTGTTTAAATAAAAAGTAATTAAACTAATTAAATTTAAACCTAATTTAATTAATTAAATTAAATAAACTAACTAAAGTTAACTATAGGGACTAACAGTGAAAAGGACACAAGGACTAACGGGGTAACAGGCTAACTAACTATAGGGACTAACAAAGGTAACTATAAAAGACAAAATTACACAAATGGTCCCTGAAGTGGACCCCGATTACAAGGTAGGTCCAACAGCTTATTATCAAAAAGCTATAAAAGAAAACTTGTTAAGGGGCTCAAGGGGAGTAACTTTTGTAAAAGCACTTATGCTTTTAGCTTACTAAATAAGCTAGAAACTTAAGCTTTTGGGCTGCAAAAGCTTAATAAGCTTATAAGCTTATTTTTTTCTTTCTTATTGGGATTTAAGCTAGCACAATAAGCTACAATTATGGGAAACAAATAAATAGGGAGAGGGGAGTCCTAAATAAGCTAAGTTATCTAGAATAAGCCCTAAAATAAGCTGGAAAGGAAATAAGCTATGTTAACAGTTTTAATAAGAAAACAGAAAAGAGGGAACTTTAAGCCTAGAATAAGCTATGCTAAAGGGGGAAATAAGCTATAAGATCTTGGGAGCTTAAAGGACTAGTAATAAGCTATAAATAAAAGCTAAAAGAACTAGGGGCTTAATACAAAATAAGCTAGAAAAGAGGGGCTGAAAATGGTGCTCAGCACCAGGGTAAGTTAGGCAGTGGCTAGGGAGCTTTTTGGGCTTATGCAAATAAGCTCTCAAGGACTTTTTAGCCAAAATAAACCACAAACAGAATTAAAGGGGTGACTAGTGAGCTTATATTCAAAAGATGAGGGCTTAGGGCTTAATTAAAGCTGCTGATTTTGGGGCTACAAGTTGGCTGATTTCACAAACACACATGCATACACACACACTTGACTTATGCTGTCAAATTAAAAGGACAGCAACAAGGTGTGTTTTATTTGGCTAGAAACACTCAAATAAGCACAACCAAAGTGTGCTTAAGCTGCATAAGCAGCTTGAGCACTTAAGCTCATTTTTTGCTTATTGAAAATTGACAGAATATAAAAGGTGGCTCAAAAACTTATTTTTAAACTAAAAATTGTGGTTAAAGAGACTTAATACACCCTACACACTCAGCCAAAGTTGGCTGAGTGAGCTTGACCCACAACAAACCCCATATGACCCATTTTCATACTAAACCAAACACCCCCTTATTTTATAAATTCGGGTTTTTTTGCTTTTTTAGTTTAGTAAAAGCTATGAAATATGGTTACAAGGAAGTTTAAATAACTTTAACACATGTCTAAACAAGATTAAACTACTCAAATGATACTTCAAATTTCGACAATGGTAATTTTCACAAACACACTTAACTTTGATTAAAACTGAAAGTATTACAATGAAATCTTAAAAAGAAACTGAGTACGATAATTATAAAGCAAGCTTAAGTAAAATTTAGACTAAGAAAGTAAAAAACAAGATCTCTACTCGGCTTGTTCTCTTCTCTTTTATAGAGACTCTCTTTGCCCTTTCTTTGTTGGGTTGTGTTAGCTGTGTGAGTACAAAGCTTCCCAAGGTAATCCTAGCCTTCCATTGGCTTCTCATGATCTCAGCCATTGATGGGGTGCTTCGGGTTGAGTGATTTCCAAGTGGGAAGGGTTATAGGGGCAGGGTAAGGTGGGAAATGGTATGGGTGAGCTGGGAAGGGTACTTGGGAGGTGGTATGGCAAGAAAAACAGTGGGAAATGGTGGTTTGGGTTTTGGCGGGTACGAATGTTTTTTTTTTTTTTTTTTTTTTTTTTGGAATTTTTTTGATTAATATTGATTTTTTTTTTTTTAGTCTTTTGTGGTTGCAGGGTTTAAAAGAGAAGATTGGGGAAGAGGCAAGAAGAGTCCCTCAACTCTTTCTCTCTTTTCATTTCTTTTTGGCCGAAATTTTAGTTATAACAAGGTTTGGAAAGTGTCAACTTTAGCCCCCGTCGTTTTATAACTAAAAGAGTTAAAAGGAGTTTTGGCAAATTGCAAATTTGGTCCCTGCTGTTTATAACTAATAAAAGAAATGCCATTTGGCAGTTTTAGTCCTTCCCTTTATTTTACCATTTTTCTTTTATAAAAAACTTTTAAAAATGACAACTTTAGTCCCTAAAGTTTTGTAAAAAGGATTAATGGGCTTTTGGGCTTGTATTGGGCCCAATGGGTTTGGGTTTGGGCCCAATAAGGTGTGTGGGCTTGTATTGGGCCCAATTGAGTGTGTCTGGGCCCAATAAGGGTTAGGCTTATGTTATTGGGCTTTTTCAAGCCCAATAAGGTTATGAAGTGGGTTTTGTGTGTACAATGGCTGAGATTGGCTGTAACTGGGCTAGGATTGGGCCTTCAAAGTCTTCACAGTCTTTGTCAATTGCACACAATGGGCTGTCTGTAAATTGATTGAGGGCCCATTTGGTCTTCACAGTCTTCTTTTATTATACTTTTGGGCTTTCCCGGAGCCAGATGGGTTTAAGATTGCATCCAATAGTATTCTTCAGTTCGGCTAGGTTTGACTGTGATTCTTCAGTATTGACTCTGATTTGGAATTTTTGGACTTTGCCTTGATTTTGCAACAGTCTTTTCCAGTTTCCATGCTCAGTTTGGTTTTTGGCTAGGTTTTTCTGTCTTTTGATGATATCCATTCCTGACAATACACAAGATGCAAAACAAACATATATTTGGCTGTTTTTGTCTGTTTTTGGTCATTTAAGCTCGTTTTTAGAGGTAAAAGATATGTGTAATTAAGCATTATCAAATCCCCCAAACTAGGTATTGCGTGTCCGTCCTCGCTATGTTTGAAGTAAACTTGGTGCCCCGTTTCTCATTTTCTGAATTTTACAACTACCTATCATACAATATTTTTGGATTTTCTCTTTTTTTAACAAGTTGGTCTTTCTTTATTTATTAGACACTGGGATCATTGATTATCGTGAATGCCGCCCGTAGAGTGATCTACGGATGTCCTGAGGATTTATTTTTCATCGTTTTAGTCCTCGATTTTTCAAAGTTCCAAGCTAAGCAATTAAAAAGATCATTGTCGATATAAGTTTGATGTTAAGCCCTCTTACTTATGACTTGTGAACTTTCAAATCCCAAATGGTTTTCGATTGAATGTGTGTACTCATTTTAATTTAACCATAGACCAAACTTATTTTTCATAGTCATAATTCAAAATGAATCATGACTTCAAAGCAACAATTATTAAGACTTCGTAACTTGATTTGAGATTTAAACTTTTGAACTTTTTGCAACTATTCAAACTTTATAATCATAAGTTTCTTTAAAGCTAGTATGCGTTGCTTAGTTTGAACCCCTTACTCCTCGTGGTTACGGAGTTGGATATCACGGACAACGACCGATGTTCTTAGTTTGATAAACCCCCCCGTTGCTAGCGGTGGGAAATCACATTCAACACCTTTTTCCTAATATAGCTAAGGATTAGTGTCTTAGTTTGAAACCTCACCTAGACCTTTTTCCAAGTGAGATATCACGAAACACAAATCCCTAGAAGTAAAGAGTCTTAGTTTGACCTCCCACCTCGTTGCTAGCGAAGTAGGATATACGACACATCAGTACTTGCTCCATAACTTAACTGCTATGCTTTATTGGCAAAATTTCCATATTCAGCATTTTTGCATTCACAGTTATTCGTGTGCTTCTTTGGCATTTACTTTTAAATCCTATAAAAATTCGCTTTTAAAAATCAAGTTACAAATTTGAGCTTTTTCCTGGAAAAACATCGATTGACTTAGTTGAATTTAAATTGAGTACGTATGAATTAGGTGGATTAGAAATTCCACGGGAGAGAAATACACAAGTTACTCGATAAGTTTTTAGATAGATCTTGCTGTAGCGCATAACACTTATATTTACTCTATCATTTTTGTTCTTCACCAAATTATTAAATTCAAAGTTATAGAATTCGTGAATGCTTGGCCTAAAGGAACTAGCTAGGGCTCAACACGCCCGATCGAGTCAAAAATTATTCTTATTCTACCCAAAAGAAAAGCAAAACTGTGACAATACACTTATTATATTTTTGAAAAATTTTCAATTTTTTCATTTTTTTGGTATTTTGGTGGTAAAAACGGGTTTACGTGGTAACATGCTGGCAGGAAACATCAAATCGAAAGATACCCCCCCAAAACTAGAACTATACATCGTCCTCGAGTTTTGAAGGGGTCACTACATTAATCCTAAGGCCGGTTATGGAAGGTATGCCAAAAGATAAAACGTTAGTTGATAAGATTAGGATATCGGATTCCCAATTGAAGCTGAAGATGTGAAACTCTTGATGAATGACAAAAACTGAGAGTCTTCACAATCCGGCAATCCTGGACAATAAACAGCAACAACAAGGAAACACGGGGTTATGGGAAATGACAAAGTATCTCACCAACAACATAACTTATTTCAACTACGGTTAAGCATGGGGTACCTTCTCACGATGAGCTTGTTTTTAGGGTCCCGATGCTTGACCCCATCACAAGGATTTATTGATCCTTGGGAAAGTTTGGTGATCTGGAATCCAAGTGTGGTACGTTCCCTCCAAAGTAGTGCTTGACGCGATGACCATTCACTTTGAAATTTGGCCGTTGGCTGTGATAGTCAACAGTGCCGTATGGAATTACTCTAGTGTTGGTGAAAAGGGCACATTCCATACGGGTTTTTAGTTTGCCCGAAGAAAATCTTTAATCTGGATTTAATGAGGAGACTCGATCACCGATGTTGAAAATACGGTTTTTGATCTTAGAGTCATGGAGCCTCTTGTGTTTTGGCTTATAGATCAAAGAGTTCTCATAGGCATGATCACGACGTTCATTAAGTTTCAGTGAGTTGAACTTTCGGTGGTTCACCCGTATTATAGGATCAAGTTTGCTTGCTTTAAGGCCCAGTTGCTTTTGCTCAAGCTCGATTGAGATGGGCTATAGCCTTTCCCATACACAAGCTTGGTAAGGAGTTACAACGTTGGTGTTTTTGTAAGCTGTGCTGGAAGGCCGTAATGCATCATCTAGTTTGTCCGACCAGGAGGAACGGTTCTTCACATTGGTCCTTTCAAGGATTCTTTTCAAGCCACGATTTGATACTTCCACTTGCCCACTTGTTTGGGGTGATAAGCGGTGGGAGAGACGGTGAGTAAACTTCCCATATTTCTGCATGACCTTTGCAAAACTGGGTCATTACAAAAAAAGACCAGTTTGCACCATGTCATGCAGAAATATGAGTTACTCACCGTCTCTCACGCATTATCACCCACAAACAACGTGGGCAGTGGAGTATCAAATCGTGGGTTGAAAGGAATCCTTGAAAGGACCATAGGTGGAATACCGTTGCCTCCTGGTCAGTGAGGACAAACTAGGATGAAGCATTATGGGCCTTCCGCACAGCTTACCAAAAACACCCATCGGGTTGTACTCTTAAAGCTTGTGTTGGAAAGGCATACCATCTTACTGATCTAGAGCTTGAGCACAAAGCCTACTGGGGCGAAAGCATAGCAAACTTCGTTCCTATAATTACGGTGTGGATCACGGAAAGTTCAACTCAATTGTACTCTTAATGAACTTCGTGATCATGCCTATGAGAACTCTTTGATCTATAATAGGCCAAAAAAAGAGGCTCCATGACTCTAAGATCAAAAAAACCGTTATTTTCAACATCGCGTATTCGAGTCCTCCTCTTAATTCCAGATTAAAGATTTTCCTACGGGCAAAATAAAATCCCGTTTGGAATGGGCCCTTTCCCATCACTAGAGTATTCCCTTACGGCTCTGTTGAGCTTTCTCAAGCCTCACGGTGCCAAATTTCAACAGTGTAATGGTCATCGCGTCAAGCACTACTTTGGAGGGGATCGTTACCACACTTGGTAGTTCATGATCTCCAACTTTCCCCAGGATCAATAAATCCTTGTGATGGGTCAAGCATGTGTCCCTAAACAAGCGCTTCGTGAGAGGTACCTCCATGCTTATCCGTAGTCTGTAATAAGTGTTGTTGTTGTTGAGATAGCTTGTCTTTCCATTACCCGTGTTTCATGTTTGTGCTGTTAATTGTCCAGGATTGCCCGGATTGTGAAGACGCTACAGTTTTGTAATTCATCAAGTGTCTTTTCACCATCTTCAGCTTCAATTGGAATCCGATATCTAATCTTTTCGACTAACGTTTTATCTTTTTGGCATACCTCATAAACGGCTTAGGATTAATGTTGTACTTCAAAACATCGAGGACGATGTGTTTTAGTTTAAGTTTGGGGGGGTGGTTGGGTATCTTCGATTTGATTGTTTCCTGCCAGCTTTGTTACCAAGTAAACCGTTTTTACCACAAAATTACCCAAATAAAATGAAAAAAATTGAAATTTTTCAAAAATATATAAGTGTTTTGTCACAGTTTTGCTTTTTCTTTTGGTGTAGTCATAAGACTAATTTTTGACTTGATAGGGCGTGTTGAGCCCTAGCTAGGTCTCTTTAGGCAAAGCCTTTCTCCGAATTCTATAACTTTGAATTTTTTATAATGTGAAGAACGAGAAATGATAGAGTTAAATATAAGGTTTATGAGCTAAGCTAAGTTTCTTCTAAAAACTATACGAGTAACTTGTGGTTTCTCTCCGTGAGAATTTCTAATCCACCCTAATCATACGTACTCAATTTAATCAACTACTGTCAATCGTTGTTTTCCGAAAAAAGCTTCAAATTTGTAACTTGAGTTTTAAAAGCGAGATTTTATATGATTTAAAGATAAATGCCCAAAGAAAGTCACGAATGAAATGTGAATTGCAAAAATGCATGAATATGCAATTGTTTGCCACATAATGCTGCAGTAATGTTATGGAGCAAGGAAAAAGATTGTGTGTGATCTCTACTTGGATAGCAACGAGACGGTGGGGTTCAAACTAAGACGTCTTTACTTCTAGGATTTGGTTTGTGTCGTGATATCTCACTTGGAAGAAGGTCTAGGTGAGGGTTTCAAACTAAGACATCTAATCCTTAGCTAATTAGATAGGTGTTGAGCTGATTTTCCCACTACGCTATGCTACGGGGTGGAGGTTTTCAAACTAAGAACTTCGGTCGTTTGGTCGTGATCATCTACTCGTTAACCAAGAGGTAGGGGTTCCAAACTAAGCAACGCTTATTCCTAGCTTAAAGTACTTATGATTATATGTTGAATGTTGTTGACAAAAGTTCTAAGTTTAAATCTCGAAATCAAGTTACGATGTCTTTATAAGTTGTTTGCTTTGAGGCATGATTCATTTTGAATTATGACTATGAAAAGTAAGTTGGTCTTTGGTTAAATTAAAATGAGTACACACATTCAAATCGTTATATCCATGTTGGGTGTTGAAAGTTCACAAGTCATATGTATTGAGGGCTTAACATCTAACTATATCGGCAATGATCTTGTTTAATTGCTTAGCTTGGAACTTTGAAAAATCGTTAGGACGTTGAAATTATCCGTCAGGACCATCCGTAGATCACGCTCGGGCGCTTCTCAATTCTATAGATCCAGTGTTAATAAATAAAAGAAAGTCAAACTTGTTAAAAAAAAATATAAAAAAAAAAATGAGAAAATCCAAAAATATTAGTTGTAGTTAGTGTAAATTCAGAAAATGGTTGAAAACGGGAGCTACCATGTATACTTCATAACATTGCGTTCTGAGACACGCAATACCTTTGTTTGGGGGTTTGATAATGTGCTTAAATTACACTATATTTGTTACCTCTAAAAAAAAACGAGCTTAAATGACCAAAAACAGACAATAACTGCCAAATATATGTTTGTTTTGCATTTGTATTGTGCAGGAAGTGGATATCATCAAAAAGACAGAAAACCAAGCCAAAATGACAAAACTGAGCATGGAATGGAAAAGACTGTGCAAAATCAAGGCCAAAGTCCAAAAATACCAAAGTCAGAGTCAATACTGAAGAATCAGCAGTCAAACCGGAGCCGGAACTGAAGAATACTATTGGATGCAATCTTAACCCATCTGATGGGCCGGGAAAGCCCAATAGTATAATTATGAAGACTGTGAAGACCAATGGCGCCTCATCAATACACAGCCCTTTTTATTATTGTGTGCAATTGACAAAGACTGTGAAGACTTTGAAGGCCCAATCCTAGCCCAGTTACAGCCAATCTCAGCCATTGTACACACAAACCCACTTCATAACCTTATTGGGCTTGATGGGAAAAAGCCCCATAACATAAGCTATCCCTTTTTGGGCCAAAGACACACTCAATTGGGCCCATTACAAAGCCCACTCACCTTATTGGCCCAAACCAAACCATTGGGCCCAAGACAAGCAAAAGCCCATTAATCTTTTTACAAAAACTTTAGGGACTAGAGTTGCTTTTTAAAAAGTTTTTTATAAAACCAGAAAAATGGTAAATATAGGGAAGGACTAAACTGCCAATTAGCATTTCTTTTATTTTGGTATAAAACAGCAGGGTACCAAATTTGCAATTTGCCAAAAATCCTTTTAAACTTTAGATTATAATCGATCGGGGGGCTAAAGTTGACACTTTCCAAACCTTGTTATAACTAAAATTTCGGCTAAATGAAATGAAAAGAGAAAGAGAGTTGAGGGACCGTTTTTGCATCTTTTCCAAAGATCTCTTTTAAACCTGCAACCAACCATCGTACCCGCCAAAACCCAAACCACCATTTCCCACTGTTTTTCTTGCCATACCACCTCCCAAGTACCCTTCCCAGCTCACCCATACCATTTCCCACCTTACCCTGCCCCTATAACCCTTCCCACTTGGAAATCACTCAACCCGAAGCACCCCATCAATGGCTGAGATCATGAGAAGCCAATGGAAGGCTAGGATTACCTTGGGAAGCTTTGTACTCACACAGCTAACACAACCCAACAAAGAAAGGGCAAAGAGAGTCTCTATAAAAGAGAAGAGAACAAGCCGAGTAGAGGATCACTTTTTTTTCCTTTTCTTAGTATAAATTTTAATTAAGTTTGTTTTAAGATTATCATACTCAGTTGTTTTAAAGCTTTATGTTGTAATATTACTGTTTTCAATATAAAAAGTTAAGAGTTCTTGTTATTGCCATTGTCAAAATTTGAAATATAAATTAAGCTGTTTAATTCTGTTTAAAATTGATTAAACATGTGTTAAAAGTTATTAAAATTCACTTGTAATCACTTTTCTTAGCCTTATTTCACCAAAAATCAGTTAAAAAATCGATTTTTATAAAATAAGGGGGTGTTTGGTTTAGTGTTAAAATGGGTCATAATGGGTTTGTTGTGGGTCAAGCTCACTCAGCCAACTTTGGCTGAGTGTGTAGGGGTAATCAAACCACTTAAACCACCATTTTTAGTTTTAAAATCAATTTTTAAGTGTTTTCTATTTCCTGTCAAATTTTCAATAAGCTAATTTGAGCTTAAGTGCTCAAGCTGCATAAGCAGCTTAAGCACACTATTTGTGTGCTTGTTGTGTTGTTTCTAGCCCTTTTAAAAGCCCCCTTGTTCTGTCTTTGGTTTGACAGCATAAGTCAAGTGTGTGTGTATGCATGTGTGTTTGTGAAATCACCCAATTTCAAGCCCCATATTCAGCAGGTTTTAATCCATTTTATTAGTTCAAATTTTGAATATAAGCTTAATTACATTCCTTGTAAATCTGTTTGTGCTTTATTTTGGCTAAAAAGCTCATAAGAGCT
>BQNB010053326.1:0-40066 GCA_026074375.1 Tanacetum coccineum | reverse complement strand
ACAAGAAATACTAAGTGTCTGAACATAGGTAATCATTTTTCCTATTTTAAATAAAAAAATATATCATATTTTCAAAAAAAATACACTTACACATATCTATTATATTATAAGATTGGGTCCTCCTCATTAAATTGAAGGCTTCAAGAGGAGTACCCCAAGCTTCCAATGTTGTTCCTAAAAACCTTTCTTTAGTAGCTGTGTGAGTAATTATGCCAGTTACAAGAAAACCAAAAGGCCTTCAAGATTTAATGTCAATATTTGAGCCAGATCTTCACCACACATAGGTAGGACATTTGAGGTTCCAACATCATCTTATATCTTTTTATTTTCCTGATATAATTTTGCTTTTTGTAGATCAAAATTAACAACAGTTTTGGTGCGTCATCTAGAGATTCACTATGCACACTCAAATGTAAAAGCAAGGTCATCTTTCTTCTGTAACCTATATTTCGTTTATTTTATTGATTGATCTACTAATAAGCCAAATTCATGTATCAGTGAACAATCAATCTACTATTTTCTAAAGAATGAAGCACAAATCTTGAAATGATTCTTGATATCAGTTGATCATGTAAGTTTTTTTTAATTTTGAATATTTATCTTGATTCTATTAGGGTTTCAATTGAAAATTAGATTAACACGAAATTTAGGGGCTTTTGTTTCGTTTGGTTTGTTTTGATGTGGTTTGGCCGGTAATGGTGTTTAAGAATGTGAGAGTATGTGGAGACTGTCACACTGCAATGAAGTACATATCAGTGGCAAGGGGAAGAGAAATAGTGGTGAGAGATTCGAATAGGTTTCATCACTTTAAGAATGGGTCGTGTTCGTGCAATGACTATTGGTTATTCATTAGGTTCTGTATAACAGTTTAAATGAACATGTATGGATTTTTTTTTGTATGTATGTAAAAGAAGGAAACCGTTGCAGCCAAAAACTACATGAGCTGATTAAAGTTTGGGGCAATGTGAATACAGGTCATAGTACAATTCCTTTCCGACTATCATATCTTAATATTCTATAACATATTATAATATGTATTTTAATTTATGTAATGTTCGATACTATCATGTTTGTGTGAAGTTGCAGACTAAAATGTGGCCCAACTCCCTTTGTTGCGTCTATATGTTTTTTCCATATCGTCTCATACCTTCTAGCAATATCAGAACGTCGTTGGTAAGGTGATCGGGTCGAAGGACAGTAACCTTGAAAAATCGCACCAGGTTTGTCTCATGTTCTTTTGTTTTTGACTTATCGATATACCCACGCGGCCCAATTACTTTGCCTATGTATACATTGCAGACTCTTCAACCTGCTAGAAATCCTCTTCGTCTTTGTGGAATTTGTGTCTGTATCGATGATCGTGATGATTGTAACACATCATCTTCAACCTCTGTACCATACGGCGTCTCCAACCTCTCAACCATAAGCCATCAACAGAATCATCAAGGTACTCACTTCGTTCTCTACTTCTTAAACCCCTCATCATCTGCTTATTTGTGCTTTTCTACCAAGGTTTCTTATTTTTTAATTAATAATTATGTTTTGGTTTTCCATGATTAAACATACTATACTCACTACTTTTCCATTGTTCCTATTAAGTGTGCCTTACAATTATAGTTTGTAAATATACATTGGTTAGAAATTGCGACATGTAATAGTTGCCTAACATATACCCATTAGACTTGCCTAATATATGTTACTTATTCCTAAGCAACCCTGCTAATTATGAGAGCAAAAGCAAAATTTGTTAAACGAAAGTTAACATATGAAAGTGACTATCAATGTCATTTGACGGGTGATTCTAAAAAACAAAATACTAACTCCACTAGAACAATAGACCAAGCTTCCGTTATGAACATTAATGATGACACTTCGAAAATATCATCGTGCCAAGATAATATGCATTGTCAGCTTTTATCTACACCTGTTGGTGCCATGGTCAAAAAGATATGTTTAACCACCAACGCGTACCCTCCGATACCAAGGCAGCTTACATCCAGTCGTGTTGACCCCCGTCTTGAGAATAAGTCACAATGGATTCAATACTTCAACGTGTAAGTACCTATTAAGCAACCTATTATAACCTTAATTTTAAGATCTGTTTACCAAGTTCCTTAATTTTGTTGCAGCTACTAATTCAGATATTGAGCATCCAAAATCTCGGCCGAAGACCGTCAATACTTCAACATGTAAGTACATATATAACAACTTGCTGGGAGACAGCTTTACTGTGATGCATTTTGTGTGAAAGGTATGAAAAGTATAATCAATTGTAAAAAGTATCAAAATAAGTAATAACAAAACTGGCATCGAGTATTGCAAATTTATAATATTGGTTAATCCTCTCTGATATGCATTCTCGACACTGAAAGAGTATCTTTTATTACTTTTTTAATCATAATTTGATTATATATTGAAAGTGAAGGGGTGTATTGCTACTTGCTTAGTTGTTGTCTTTTGTTTTGAGCAGGTCATATTTGACTTTTGATTATCATTCAAGCACTCAAAACAGGAGAGGCCATTATCCCACGTCTTCTGAAGCATTTGAATCTTTGATTAAGGAAACATTTGCAAACGCAGTAAGGTCTATTATTATAATTTTATTTTCATGCTTCATTTGCAGAGCCAGTAAGGTCTATTATTATACTTTTATTTTCTTGCTTTATTTGTTTGCGTATACAAATTGAAAAGTTATCTGCTCATTTTACAAACTACGTACGGAAAGATTACATGTATTAAGCAAATTCATGCGTTGAATTTAGAATTTAAATTGCTCTATTTTTCAGGTTGAAGATTGCACTTTTAAGACCTGTTAGTCGGACAGCTGGCACAGGCAACACCGCAATCGCAATGGGAAGCTGCTACCAATTTTCGTTGAAACGGTGACCGCATACAGCATATGTGTCATGGTAATTTTTCAAAGTTTTTTAGTTGCAGTGGTATGAATGCCATCCCCTTTCTGAGAGCTTAAATTTTTTTAGCGTCTATGATGTCACTTATACATATATAACAGGACAACAACATCATGCTATCGGAACCATGGTGAGAAGATGGAGGGAATCACTGGGATGATGGCACAAACAGTGGGATTAGAGAGATCACTTTTGTTTACAGTCGTTACGATAACAATGTGAAACCTCTAACGACTGAATAACACGAGTGGAAACAAAACTTCTCAGGTACAACATTCTTGCCAGATCTTAGTGTACATAATTTTAAATTGTATATATAATTATGCAGATTATTATTCATCAGATGAAGCTACAATTTCTTAACGAGGTTTTGCTTAGTCCTAATGGGGAATTAGCTAGGGAACATAGTGGTTAATTGCTTATGGGTTTCATGGCTTTCTGAAACTTTATAAATACAAGTATTGTACTTGCCATCGAGTCGGGGAAAGCAAAACACAATGCTTCTATGGATTGAAGTACGTAGCCATTTTATGTTTCATCGTAAACGGTCTGCCAACTACTAAATAAAGCTTCATGAATGTGCTTGATACGCGTAAAATATATAATATATATATTAACACTTCAAAAGAGCAATTAAGAAAGATTCTCAAAGTCTCTCTTGAGGAATTTTTCACTCTTAAAAGATATATATATATAATATAATATAATACGTATATTTAACCGGGAAGTATGCTTTCCCGGGTCGTTTTCCCAACGACTTGTGAAATTGAAACCACGCTTTAGCTTGGATTATGATTTGAATGAGAGAAAAGATATTTTTGATTATCTATAACTACTAAATAAAAGCAACAAATAAAATAAGCACACAAAAACAACTAAACACTTAAAACAATGAACGGGTACAAATAAAACACGACAATTAAGCAAATAAGACAAAATTAAACTATAAAAATGCAAACTAAATTTCTAAACCTCAAATAGGACAAAAGAAAATTTTAGGAAAAAGAATTTTTTTTTTGATTATTTTTGAATTTATTATGAATTAAAAACTATTTTAATCTATTTAAATCTTAAAAAAACAAATTAAGTCCTAAAAATTAAGAAAAATGATTTTTAAACTTAGAAAAGTCTAAAATAACATAAAAACTCAGAAAACTATTTTTAACTATTTTTAAAATTAAAATCCTATTTTTAAAATTAAAAATAAAAGCTTAAAAATGAAAATTAAAATCTAAGAGGTGTAAAAATGATTTTTCTGAATGTAAAACTAAAAGTATTTATTCTAATACTAAAACTATTTTTTTGTATTTTTTAAAACTTTTTTCTAATTTTTATGATTTTTCAAAATTTAAATCCCAAGAAAAATGATTAAAAATAATCAACTTAATAGAAAAATGTGAAAAATTCAGGAAAAATCCTAATTCTAACAAAGAACAAGAGAAAAATGCTAACACGCAAACAGCTTAACTAATAAGCTCAATAAGCCTACAAATAAGCTACGGCTTATTAGTGAAAAAGAAAAAGAAAAACAACTTTTTGACAAATGTGCATCAATAGCTCAACGGATGAGCTATTGTAGCACACTTGGTTAACACGTTGGGTATGTAAGAGTGAGGTCGTAGGTTCTAACCTGGGAAACACCCCTTTTACAATTTTTTTTATTTTCACTTATTTTCAAAAATTAATTACTAAAACTTAAAGAAGACACTTTTTTAAGCACTTTTAATAAAGAAAACACAAGCTGAAAATCAATATTAAGCTCAAAAAGAGCTTATCAAAAAGCTGTATCAGTAAGTGGGCTTTTGCCCTTGGAATTGCTTATTTTTACTAAAATGTATGCACAAAGCTCATTTTAAGCTCAAATGAAAAAAAACAAAAAGTGTTCTAAGTAGCTTATGATGTGCTTAAGCTAATTATGAAAAGAGATTTGAGCTGGAAACACTGGAAGACAATTGAAATTTATGATTAAGGTGCCAAACTCAGATTATAACTCAAAAAGCACAAAATCTATTTAAGCTAAAAAGCTCATTAATCTAAGACTAAGGCTAAGCTTATGAGAACTAAACAACCTACTTATAAGCTATTAGTTTCAATCTTAAAAATTATAATTACAAGCTAAAGAAAATCAAAACTTAAAGCACTTAAACTATTCCTACTGTCTTTGGTCTTTTAGGCTTTTTAATGACTTTTGACAGCAACTTAAATCTAGAAATTAAGCAAGAAAATGCAAAATAAAAGCTACTCTATATTAAGCTATAAGAAAACTAAAATCCTACTGAATTTAAGAACCTAACTCTTACAATTACTTAAGTAAAATGAAACCAAAAAGGCAGCATTAGTAACCTAGTGGTACTACTGCTGATGCATTTATCAAGAGTAAAAACAAAGATGCT
This sequence comes from Tanacetum coccineum, assembly GCA_026074375.1. Taxonomy (NCBI): domain Eukaryota; kingdom Viridiplantae; phylum Streptophyta; class Magnoliopsida; order Asterales; family Asteraceae; genus Tanacetum; species Tanacetum coccineum. Next base: position 34,761 of record BQNB010053326.1, on the reverse strand, counting down.
GTTACCTTAGTAGTAACCACTGCACTTGACACACTCAATTAGAGTGTGTGAACACAAATCAAGCACTATCCAAGCCTAGAAAGGCTTGGATTAAATTTTCACAAGCTAAGTAAACTAGAAAAAATGCCCTGGTGCACAGTTAACTAAAATAAGCCATAAAATCATCATAAGATCAAACTAACTTATCAATTTTATTCAAAATCTTATCAAATATGCTAATCTAACTAACCAATAAGAAATTTCAAAGTAGCTTTGACTTTTAAAGGTCAAAACTCACTATACCAAACACCCCTTAACATCATGACAGATTTTGACTAAGCTAATAAAACTAAAATCTACTTATTAAAACTAGATTACCAGATTACTATAAGCTTATAACAACTTAATTAAACACAAATTAACAACTGAATTAAGCTAAATTATAAGATTTAACACTATGCTTACTATTTTTGGTTTTTGAGTTTTATAAGACAGAAATGAAAAACTACTTAAGATCTAAACTAATTTAACTAAAGACCAATTAATACACAAATTAATAAGCATACTTAACAAAACATAAGCACAATTAAGCTAAAAAAATAAGCAAGTATGAATCAATATAAAGAAGTAACTAGATTCTAACTACAACTATATAAGCTAGAAAATTGAAGAACAAAGGAATTTTAAAAAGAAGACTAACCAAAGGCTTCACTAAACAGAAAGCGAGAATGCTCTTAGAGCGTATCTAAGCTCTGGCTTATATAATTAAGCCCAGTTGATTGTCCCATGAGAGCTCTTTCCTTTTTAAGCTCTCCTTCCAATAGCTAAAATCCAGATAGTACAGGTAATATTTCATGATTTTATAGTTAAGGTTAATTAAGGTTTGTAAGCTCAATACTACGCTTAAAGACTAGTAGAGCTATGTGAGCTTATATGAGCTGTAGCTATTTGATGACGAAAAAGTGAGTGCTTATTAGAGTAAACAAAAGAGCTTGAGACACATTAACTAAGAGTAAAACATGATTCATTTAACATAAAAACTTTTATTACATTACCTTGAAAAGAGAATTACAAAAGTGGAAAAAAATATACAAACTATAATTGAAAATTAAGCTAAAACTAATGCTACGAACTACTCCTGTTATGTGTTTAGTGAGGGCTATTTATAGCCAGCTGATGAAGCTTCTAGGTCTTTGCTTGCATCCCAAGCTCCTTCTAATCTCAGCCAATCATTCCATCAATCATTTGAGAGTCATCTTGAGCCGTTGGATGAGATTCAATCTCACACGGATTGCCAGCGTGGCAATCCGTGATGTGACACTTTGGGTGTTTACTTCTGTGAGTATACCCAGTGCAATTCCCATCGTTCTAGTGTGTTTTCTTCATCCAACGTGGCATCTAGCTTGATTTAATTAATGAGAATGGCATGGAATGTCGTTTTTGACCCTTCCATCTTGTTCATAAGCCCCTGAATTTCCTTGTAACCCTCTAATTGTGATTTCCCCAGCGTTTTATACCCTGCGTTAAATTGGGAGAAGAAGGATGGAATAGTACAACTTCTTTTCCCGTTTATTTTTAACTAAACGGGGTAAAACGGATTTAAACTTTGGGGTAATGGCAAATTTAGTCCCTGTGGTTGTTTAACCCAAGTATTGTGTAAAAGAAACTTTCGTAAATGGCAATAATGGTCCTTGTGGTTTTATAAAAAAAGGTATTGGGCTCGGGTTTTAGGCTTTAGGGCTAAGATTTTAGATCCAGGTAAGGTTTTTAGGGTTTAAGGCCTATTTAGGACTTAAGGAGCATTTGTGTAACTTTTGGAACTTGAGGGATTTAAATGGAAACACTGGGATTTTTGTCTTCTAGTGGTTGACTTTTGTTGACTAAGGTTTGACTTTCTTTGACTGAAGCTTGACCATAGTTGACTTTTCTTGGCTTCAGCTTTGAATCATTGGCTTCTTTTGTGCTCTTCTGATTTCCGTGTTCGTGTTTTGCCCCTTTTTTGATGCGTTATTCTTGTGATATTAGTCTGTTTTTTGGGTTTAATTGGCGAATTCTAGGTAGAAACGAGTATGTGATTTCACACATATCAAAATGCCCCCAAACTAAACAATTGTGTTCCTCACGCAATATAACAAATGACCTTATAACCAATATATACTCAAAACTCCCCAAACTAAACCTTTGAAAAGTAGCAAAGATTTTGCGTTGAGAGAGCTAAGAGACCTCAAGTATAAACACCTCGTTTTCCCCATTTTCAAATATTTTTTTAATTTTTTAGATTTTTCTTAATAGTTTAACTTCCAATACAACTTATTCTTGTTGACATATGGTACAGTTTTCATTACCTCTTTTGGTAATTTTACGAATCATGAACAAAAAGCACAATTAAGTGTCTAAAAGATAACTTCGTCAGGGTCTCGATTTTTCACTTTTCCCATACTAAGCTTAAAAATAAGATCACCCTACACCGCTACTTACAAATTAAGATGCAAAGACTACTTATAATTACAACTTTAATTTCTCTTCCGACATAAATCATATTAATATTTAAGTGTGTTGTGCTCGAAAAAGATTAATTTAAACCATTAAAATCCACATATTTAGATAGTTTAAATCCTACCAAGCTTTTACCACATCGGCCTTTTGGGCTAAATATGTTAATCCACTTATAAGATCACAACTCAAAAGCAAACCAAAAACCTCTAGCTAAGACATCGTTGGATTCACTTGCCCCATGACAGTGACTTTCTTCTCTAGCATCCCACCGTCATCGGGTAAGTGCTAAGGCTTTTGACACCCCATCCGAAGAATAATAATCGAGACGCATGAACTTTCGATGAAAAAGCCTTGCAGACTTTTGCAAATTTTTGGTTCAAAAGAATACTTTGGTTAGAAAAGGAAACTTTACTATTTATTTCCAAATTTACAACATTATATTGCCCATTTACATATTAGGCTAGGAAACCCCCGGTATCACTTTTCGTTCGACGTCACATCGGCCCACCCTCCGACAAGGAAGTGCCCGTGTACTTTATTAATGATACCAACCCTAAATTACATCCTCCATACCCGTCTTTCGATGTCACTTCTGGAGCGACACCGACAAATGCCCTGTACTATTATTGCCGATGGAGTTTGTATATAAATTTATTAACCACTAAGGATTTAATAACTTCATCCGTTTTATCACCAACACATTTTTTTAATATTAACATTAATTCAAAACACATTATTTTTGCAATAAGAAATTTTTCGTTTTTAAGAAAACCAAAGGTAATAAACTTGAACTAAAATTTCTATTTACCAACGAATGTTGAATTCATCATCGATAACGTTTTTTTTCTCGAATATGTTGATATAGACTTTTAAGAGTAAAACTCTAATTTTGTAAAAATTAAGGAGAAACACGTATAATTAAATCATTTAAGAACTTCGGGGAAGAAAAACCACAATAGTCTTAGAAGCCTTTAAGTATTTTCCCAAATATACCTTGTTTTAACTAAAACGAAACATTGTCCTCAATGTTTAAGGCGGGTCTCTACGAAAATCTAAGCCGTTTATTAATTATGCAAAGATAAACGTGAATCGATAAGATGAAAGGATATTGGATTTCCCAAACTAATTGCAAACAAAGGATAAGAAGCTCGAGTGAACCGGGACATAACACCGAACACGAAAGGCTTCAAAAGTTGTTGGTCCAATCCTAAAAAATCACAACAAACAACGAAAAATCGGAAGAGTACAAGCCTCTTTACATCACAACACATTTGTTAGAAAATAGAAAGAAGAAAGAAAATGGATAAGCATGGGTTGAACTCCCACGAAGCGGCTTGTTTTTGTTCACCGAGTCGCAAGCTCGACTCGATCCCTGCATTTAATTGTCCTTAGGGAGAGCAACACTTAGAACAAGAAACTTCCATTAAAAATGCCACCGGCTCTAGATAAGAAAATGGAAAGGTGATGATGCCGGGGTCAAAGATGGTGTCTTCACTCCCGAAAGAGAGAAATGAAGAAATGAAGGTCAAATCTGAAATAGTGAAAGGGCCGGACCAACGGGACTTAAGCTTGCCGGAGAAAATCTTCAATCTTGAGTTAAAGAGGAGGACTCGATCACCAACGTTAAAAATGCGGTTTTTGATCTTAGCGTCATGAATTCTCTTAGTTTTCTCCTTGTAGATTAAAGAATTTTCGTAAGCTTGATCACGGAGCTCATGAAGTTCATTAAGTTGTAGCTTCCGGTAATCGCCCGCGGTTTTGAGATCGAAAATTAGCATGTTTAAGAGCCCAATATGCTTTATGTTCTAATTCAACCGGTAAATGACATGATTTTCCATAAACTAGCTTGTAGGGCGTGCATCCGATCGGAGTCTTATAAGCGGTTCGAAATGCCCACAACGCATCGTCTAATTTGTCGGACCATGAGGTACGGGTTTTGCGCCAACGTCCTTTCTTGGATTCTTTTAAGTCCTCGATTCGTCACCTCGACTTGACCACTAGTTTGAGGGTGGTAAGGTGTAGAAAGACAATGTTGGCCCACTATTAGGGACATGACGTTATCAATTTTTGCATTTTTCTTGTCTACAGAAATGGGTCCCACGATCGCTTATGATAGCTCTCGGTGCACCGAATCGGGAGAAAAGGGATTTCAAAATTTTGACAACTACCCTAGCATCGTTGGTGGGGAGCGCCTTGGCTTCAAACCCATTTGGAAAGATAATCGACGGCTAACAAACTATGTATTTTGTTTCCTCTCTTGATGACGGAAAAAGGTCCCATAAATCAATGCCCCATACATCAAAAAATTTCTCAACTTGGATAGCATTTTGAGGCATCTCATCTCGATGTGAAATTTTGCCTTGTCTTTGACATGCATCATAAGATTTGATCATTGAATGAGCATCTTGATATATGGTAGGCCAAAAGAAACCGGCATCAAATACTTTCCGAGCGGTGATGTTGGCACTATGATGGCCCCCGGTGGGTCCTTCATGACAAGCCTTGAGGATTTCAAGAGCTTCTTGTCCAAATACACATCTTCGGATGATTTGATCCGCACATATACGAAAAAGATAAGGATCATCCCAAAAATAGTGCTTAATATCTTTGAAAAAATTCTTCTTTTGTTGAGTTATCATTCCTTTGATGATGAAATTCCCCGCGTGGTAATTTGCTATATCGGCAAACCACGGGGTACTTTGGTTATCACGAGAAGTCACTATATTCAATGTCTCAAGAGGAAAGGTTTCGTTAATCTCCTTAGGATCAAAAACATTCTCATACGGGTTTTCTAGACGTGAAAGGTGATCGGCTGCATAGTTTTCAGCTCCTTTGGTATCAATCACTTTAAAATCGAATTCTTGGAGAAGTAAAACCCATCTAAGCAATCTTGCTTTGGCATCTTTCTTGTTGAAGAGGTATTTTAAGGCAGAATGGTCCGTATACACAACACTTTTATTCATGATAAGATATGATCGGAATTTTTCAAAAGCGTACACCACGGCAAGCATCTCTTTTTCCGTTGTTGTGTAGTTTGATTCCGCTTCGGTCATCGTCTTGCTTGCATAATGTATCGGCCTAAAATGCTTCTCAATCCTCTTTTGCCACATAAACTGGCACCTATTGCAAAATCACTTGCATCGCACATGAGTTCAAAAGGTTGGTCCCAATTGGGGGCAATTAGAATTGGAGCTTCGGTTAATTTCTTTTTTAGAGTCTGAAAGGCTTGAATGCATTCTTCTGAAAAGATAAACGGGGTGTTTTTCTCAAGAAGGTGGGTCATGGGTCGAGAAATCTTTGAAAAATCTTTGATGAATCTACGGTAAAAACCAGCATGCCCGAGAAAACTTCGAATACCCTTGACGGTAGTTGGGTGAGGTAGCTTAGAAATCACATCAATTTTGGCTTTGTCGACTTCAATTCCTTTCTTCGAGATTTTATGTCCGAGTACGATACCTTCTTTCACCATAAAATGGCTTTTTTCCCCTAAATATCAACTAAATATTCTACCACTAAACATCAACAAACTCTATTTTTATTCATACTACCCATAATTACCAAAACCCATCAATATCCAATTAACAACAACCAAATAAAAAAACCAAATTACAATTACTATAACCACATCCCCACACCATATCCTATCAAATCCAATCCCCCTTCATCACTTCTAAATCCACTAACCTCATTTATTATTAAATATTACATAAATTAAAAATTAACCCAATTACAAATTCAAACTCCCTCTCCCCCAACTTCCCACCACTAAACCAAACATATACAACTAAATCACAAGACATACCCCTTCCCCTTAAAAACATATCATAACCCAACCTCCAACACACACCACACCCCAATAACCCTACAATACTTCACCAATAAAACAACAACTACCCCCCCCTTACAACCAAACAAACTCCCCCACATCCCTTTACCCCCTCTCATGACTCTTATATCACTCAACCAAACTCACCCTCTAAACACTACCAAAAACAAAAACAACAATTCATACAAATACAAACCCTCCATATTATTTCCTTATTAACAAAAACCTCAAAACCAAAATATATATAAAAAAACTTACCCACCCAAAACACCCTTAATTACCCCAAACCCAAATTTAAAACTTTAAAATAACCTTACAAAATAATCTTACAAAACAAAAAACACTACACCCACCAAATCACCACCATCATTTCTCAATATTTATACTACAATACCTCACCACTTATTACGTTTTTAAATACTTTGGAGCACTTCAACTTCCTTAGTGATCCACCATTTATATATCTTTTGTTCAACAACCATTAGGTGATCTTTTTGGAATTCGTTATACATAATCCACTTTGATTAGCCGAGTTGGATACGAAACCACAAAAACGTCAACTGCTTTCGAATACTAAAATCTCCCTCGTGATCAAATATGATTCGTCAACTCGGTGAAGAAGCGATCACGGAATAGCAAGAAAAACGCATCGCTTCTTCGTCTCATCTCGCTGCTCTTCCGCTACTACTATCCGAAAGGAGTGAAAGTAGGAGAAGAATTTGAAACAATCGGATCGTATCCGGGAGAAGGATTGCCATATGCAATTTCGTCAGAAAATCCTAAAACTTCTTGTGAGTACTCTTCACACGTAACATCAATAAGATCAACTCGTTTTAATGACTCGAGATTGTTATACGAAATAGAAGGAGTATCACCACATTTAAGGGTCAAAGATTAATCATCGTGTCTAAGGGTTATTTCCCCTTTATACATATCTATCAAAGCATGATCCGTCCTAGAAACTGTCCCCAAGTTAACCCCCCCCTCCCCCCCTCCACACACATATAACAAATGATAAACTTGTTTATCCAATGTATCTTTTAAACGTCACACTTAGTGGTCGTTCTTATATCTTGTGCTATTGACCCATAATTTAACGCTCTCGGATGTTCAATATTCCGCTGCATACTCAGATTTGAGGGTGTTACAAAAATTCTCTTCATGCAAGTCCTTCTTAAGAGTTGAATCATCATTACCCGGTGGTAACAAATCAAGAGGAGCAAGTTCATCGGCGAATTTCTCGGAATTATCACTAGTCTTCACCGGAGAAGAACTAGGAGAAGGATCATCAGAATGAGTAGTGGTACTGCCACTAAACGGATCATCTTTTGAAAAATCGATTACAGAAATGGCGTAAACACAATGCTTATTTTTATTTTTCTTAGATTTATCGGCATAATAAACAAGTTCATCCTTTCATACTCTTAAAGTCAAAGTTTCTTCGTACAAATCGATGAGAGCTTTCGCGGTGCGAAGGAAAGGTCTTCCTAGAATAATAGGCACTCTCGGGTCGGGTTCAAAATTAACCACCACAAAATCCGCAAGAAAAGTGAAACCATCGACTCTAACTACAACATCCTCGGCTATGCCCATCGGGTGAGAAATGGAACGATTGGCAAGCTCGAGAGTCATTCGAGTAGGAGTCAAAGCTTCAAGCTCAAGTTTCTTGTAGATAGAATAAGGTAAAAGATTAATGCTAGCTCCTGAATCGGCTAAAGCACTAGTCCTTTTGAGTTCTTGTAAAGCACATGGGATAAGAAATTTTCCCGGATCTTCGAGTTTCTCGGGAACTTTGTTCATGATGATAGCGGAACATTCAGCATTCACAGTTGTGATAGCGATCTCCTCAAGCTTCTCTTTGTTTCTTAGCAACGAGCTTAACCATTTGTTAAACTTTGGCATTTCGACAAGAGCATCTTTCAATCCAATCTCTAAACGAAGTTGTTTGAACATTTTCAAGAACCGGCTATATTGAGCACTCGGTTTATCGTGTCCTCTAACTTTCATCCTCTCGGGGTATGGAAGTCTAGATTGATTCGAATTAGGATTAGGAGAATTGAGATCTTGAATTTCCACGTTAATGGTTTTCTTTGCTTTTGGATTTGGAATTTCCATGAAAATTAAATCCTCTTCCCCCGGAGATGGGACATGTGCGGTATTTTCCAAATTTGGATTTTGCACTTTTTCCGTTGACGTCTCCGGGTTTTGTTCGGGTTCTTTTTGAGGTTTTGAAACATCGGGTGTAGGAACAAGAGGAATCGAAGGTTCTTCCAAAGCCTTACCGCTCCTTGTGGTGATAGCATTAATTTGCTGACGAGGGTTAGTTACGGTTTGACTTGGAAGAGTTCCTGAATTTGAAGTAGAGGCTGAATTTTTGAAATTATCACAAAGACTTGTCAACAAACTCGTAACATTAGCCATTTGATTCTGCAAATTTTGACCTTGATTTTGAACATTCTTCAACACCATGTTGCCTTGAGTAGTTTTCAAATCCGTTTTTTTGAAAACACCTTGGAATTGTGGTGAAGCGTAGCGTAGGAGATGAATATGGTGGAACTTGGGTAAAACGGTGGTTGATTGGTGTGGTGGTTGAAAAACTTGGACCTTGATTATTTTGATGGTTTGATTTGAAATTGTTTCCCGGTTTTGGATGTTCGAATTGAAAATCGTTATCTTGATATGCTTTGGTTTCCTTGGTTGTTTTGAACATTTGGTTGATTAAAACCGGGTGGTCTCATTTGATTTGCCAAATGCAGGGGATTCCTTTTGAACAAACTTGCCAACGGCCTGGCCGTTTTGTTGGTATGAGTATGGTGTCATGAAAGAAAAATGGGGGGTAATCATTCCTTGTTAATAGACAATTGTTGAAATTGTGGTTTGAACCACATGTGACACAAACTTCCTTGACTGCTTTGACGGTAGCAAGAGTCGTAACATTCTTTTCACTAATCATCTTTTCTAATCGGCTCATTCGAATATCCATTTGTATTCAAGAGAAGCGGCGAGTTGTTGAACTTCAAAAGAATTAGAAGGTGTAGAAGTAGAAAAAGGATCATTCGTACTCGCTCTTGGTTCAATTGCACGACTTCTTGAATAACGAACCTTAGATTTACTCTCAATAATGGCTAAACCATCACGAGGTACCTTATCTAGAAAATTTCCACCCGCGGCGGAATCTAAAGCATCTTGATCATTGGTATTCAAAGATGGTAGAACGTCTCAGTTGGATGTTAATCCGAGAAAATCATGATGAGGACATTGACGAAAAGAAGTCATTTGAACTTCCGATGCTTCGTCTGAAAGTTTCATTGGTTTTTGGTAGTAAGTGGTGATTCATTTCTTTCTAAGGTAAGTTGTTTGAAGGTGGAAAGAATTGGTTTATGAATTTTGAGACAAGATCATCCCACGTTAGAATTCGAGCGAGGGAGGTTCCTATCTCGCCTCGTCCGGGCTTCTCCTTTCGAGAGAGAAAGAAAAAAGAAAAAAGCTTAATCGAAGTATTCGGAACTTCGGGATGTCTAAACGTAGAAGTAACCTTGTTGAAAAATCGAAGATGATTATGCGGGTTTCTTGTTTAGCCATAAAAATTGATTACTTTGAACAAGATTAATCAAAGTTTGTTTAAGCTCAAAATTGTTTGCATTTATCGGTGGAACAACAATTGCATCTTCGTATCCCTCGATGGGAGCTTGTAGCATTTGAGCCATGGTACGATTGTCGGCCATTGGAAACTCGGGTTCCTCAACAATAACCGATGTTATTTGTTGTTGTCGACGATTTCGATTACGAGCTTGAGAACGAGTGCGCATGCACTAAAAATAAAGAAATTAAAAAGTAAACAAAAATTACACTAAATTTTTTTGGATTTTTGAATTTTTGATTTTTTTTTAATAACAATCTATTTTAAATGGATACACGGAAGACAACTTAAAACCAAATAATCAACTTACTTCACGGTAGCTCTTAAAAATTTCTTCTTAAGGTGAGCCGTATTTCGTAAGTGACACAAATGGCAAGTTTTTGAATCTTTGGTTCGATTTGGGAACTTTTCAAGTTCACCGGAACTTATTTATGATAATACCTCAATTGAAGGTATTATATGTTGGTGTTCGTTTACCAACTTTGTGTATTTTTTTATTTTTTTAGGACAATTTTTTAAATTTTTGATTTTTTTATATTTATATGATAATTATACTAAAAAGAAAAAGAAAATATTTTTTACTTTTAGGTTTTTTTAATTTTTTTGGATTTTTGAAATATTTAACAAAAATGAAACTTTCGAGGACGAAAGGATCTTCAAACCAAAATCAACAAACGTAAACGACGGAATCTTTAACACAAGTCCCCGGCAACGGCGCCAAAAATTGATACACAATAAAATATACAATATAATATTTCCAAAAGAGCAATTAAGAACTTTCCTAAAGTCTCCCTTAAGAAAAGCTCACTCTAAAAGATATATATAATATATAATACGTATATTTAACCAGGAAGAATGATCACCCGGGTCGTTTCCCCAACGACTTGTGAAATTGAAACCACGTTTTAGCTCGAATTATGATTTGAATGAGAGAAAAGATGTTTTTAAGTATCTATTACTACTAAATGAAAACAACAATTAAAATGAACAATTAAAAGCAATTAAACACTTAAGCAATTAACGGGAAACAAATAAAACGCGACAATTAAGCAAATACATTAAAATTAACTCCTAAAAATGCAAACTAAATTTCTAAACCTAAAATAGGACAAAAGAAAATTTTAAGAAGAAGAAAAATATTTTTTTGATTATTTTTGAATTTATTATGAATTAAAAACTAATTTAATCTAATTTATTCCTAAAAAATAGCAAATTAAGTCCTAAAAATTAAGAAAAATGATTTTTCAACTTAGAAAAGTCTAAAATAACATAAAAACTCAGAAAACTATTTTTAACTATTGTTAAAACTAAAATCTTATTTTTAAACTTAAAATTAAAAGCTCAAAAATGAAAATTAAAATCTAAAAGGTGTAAAAATGATTTTACTGAATGTAAACCTAAAAGTAATTTTTATAAAATTAAAAACTATTTTTTTGTAATTTTTATGAAATTTACTAGAAAAATAAAAGACACAACTCAGCTTATCAAATAAGCTGAGAAAATGGCTTATTAGGCTACGACTTATTATAAAAGATGAATTGAAAAATGACTATATTAATTAAATGGTAAGGAATGTGGTTGGATGAGCTAATGTAGCACAATGGTTAAACGTATGGACTATGAGGGAGGGGTCGTGGGTTCGAGGTCTGGCAACCCCACTTTTTGCCAATTTTTTTATTTTTTTACTTCTAAAAGCTCAAAGCTGTTAAGGACAAGTTTTTAAGCACTTTTTACAAAACAAGTATAAACTGAAACTTAAAATTAAGCTCTCTAAGAGCTTATGAAAGCTGATGTTACAGTAAGTAGGGGGTTTGAGCTTGTTTTTGCTTGTTGACACTTAAGAACATACACAAGCTTTAATATAAGCTCATTTTGAAAACCAAAAGAAGTTCTGAGAAGCTTATGATATGCTTAATCTAAAAATGACAAGAAAACTTAACTGAAACTTTTTAAGCTATCTAAATCTTTACGCTAAACACTGAAAACTAAGAAGAAAACTCAAAACTTAAAATTAAGCAAGCTCAATGGCTTTAAGAAGGCAAGACAGAAGCTAAGCCTTCTTGAGGACTTATCAAAACAACATTTAAACTACTAAAAATAGATCATAAAAACTTTATACTAAAAGTGAAATTCAAAACTTAAAAGCTAAAACTATTACTACTACTGTTTTTGGCCTTTTTGAGAGATTTTTGAAAACTTAAAGAGCAATTTTACCTAGGCAAATAAACTAGGAAATGAAAAATAAGGCCTAATCTATACTAAGCTATATGAAATCTAAAATCCTACTGAAAGATAGAAGCTAAATATCACTTAAACTCTTAATATTGGATCAAAAACACTACAGTTTAAGACTGCAGTGTGTTCTTACTGATGCCCTTTTTCCAACATGACCAAAACCAAAAATGCAGGTTACTTGTGTTAATTCTTGCATTACACTCTCAAGTGAGTGTGTTCCAAACAATATGAACAAAATTTCAAGCTTAAAAAGGCTTGAATCAAAAATCTAACAAACTAGCTTAAGGAAGTAACTCCCTGGTGATGACACATTTAAATTAAAGCCCTAACTTGTTCAAAGTTTGAATTTAACCTTGAAAAACTCTTTCTCATCTAATTAAAATGATGCACAACGTGTCTCAAGCAAAGATTTGAACTCACTTTGACTTTTGCTGGTCAAAAAGCCTTAAACCAAATCCTTTAGCTTTGTGAATTTGATTAGCTTTGATTTGAAATCTATTTATTAAAACCTTAATGCCAGATGCTAATTAGCTTAAAACAATCTTAACAAACAGAAATCCATAGTTACTTAAGGCTAGAATCTAAGATCTACACTATGCTAAATTATTTTTGGTTTTTATGGATTTTAAAGACAGAAAATGAAATTTAAAGATTAAGCTAAAAATAGATGACTAAATTTGATGAGTAAGCACTAAGTAGAAATTTAAAACTCAATTAAGCAGCTAGAAAACAGATAAGCACTTTTAATAAGCAAATAAGCAAATCTAAGCTAATTAAGTAATTTAAAGTTTAAAAATTAAAACAAGAAAAGTAAAAGGAGAACTTACAAAAGCTTCAGCTTAACAGAAGCAAACATACTCATAGAGCTTTTCTACATCTCTGGCTTATTTATTTCCCCCCCCCCCCCCCCCCCTTTTTTCTTTTTTTCCCCCCTTATTTAAAATAAGCCAGTAAAGGTCCTTGGGAGTCCTTCCACAATTGACTCCCCTTCCATAAGCCAAATTCCAAAAAGTTCAAGGTATGTTAGTTAATTCTGATTTTAAGGCTTAAGTAGGGATTAAAACTTGATTTCACAAGCTCTATCTCAAGCTTATAGACTTGAGAGAGCTTATATGAGCTTATAAGTAAAAGTGGCTTCCCTGTATGGAGTTTATAATGTAAATAGAGTGTGTGGTGACAGCAACAACTTAAATTTTTACAATGAAAGCTTCATCTACATTTTGAAAGGAAATTTACAAATGGCTTAAACTGAAATTAACTAAAATTTAAGCTAAAAAAAATCTAGAAGAATAAATTTAAAAGGTGAAAAAGAAGTTTTTCATATGTGTGAGAGTGAGGGCTATTTATAGCCAATTGATGAAGATTCTAGCCTCCCTTGCATCACACGCTCCTTTTGATCTTGCCCGTACAAATTTCCAATCATTGGATCATGATTTTGAGCCGTTGGATCATGATCTATTTCCCACGGATTGCCAAGCTGTCATTCCTTTGATGTGACAGCTTGTGCTTGTTTTGTGAGTGATAATAGAGCAAAATCTATCATCCTTGTGTGCTTTTCTTCCTGCCACGTATCCTCTTAGCTTAAGTGGGCCAATGAGAGTGCTAAATTTGACAAATTAACCTGCCATATGTATGTGACCCTTGATTGTCTCAGCCCCCGTACCTTTAATTAAGGAAAAATACCCCTTGATTCGAATTCTGTGGGGTAATGTTTGGGAAGATGAATGAACAGTAATATGTTCTTCGCGCCTTTTTTAAACTGTAAAAGGGGTAATTCGTTTTAAACTTTGGGAAAATGGCAAAATTGGTCCTTGTCTTTGGTTATCACACGTTTTAGTGTAAAATAACTTTCAAACTTGGCAAGAAAAGTCCTTGTGGTTTAATAAAAGGTAAATGGGCTAGGGTATTGGGCTTTTGGTTATGGGCTTTGTATCCGGGTAGGGTTTAAAGGGTAATAAAAGCCCATTAAAGGTTTAGGGACCATTTGTGTAACATTTGAAGCTTAGGGGACTGAAATGAAACATTTGGGATTTGTCTTTTTGTGAGTTGACTTTTCTTTGCTAGGGTTTGACTTTCTTTGACTGAGGCTTGACTTTTTCTGGCTTTGGCTTTGAATCTTTGGCTTCTCTTGTGCTCTTCCGTTTCTCGTGTCCGTGTTTGTCCGTTTTTGGCGGTTTTCTTGTGATTTTTGATATATCCGTACCTGCACACACAAAACACAAAAACAAGTATATTTTTGCCATTTTAAGTCTGTTTTGGGTTTAATTGGGCTATTTTAGGTATAAACAGATATGTGTATTTTACACTTATCAACAATATATTAAGTACAAGTTAAAAGCAAGTAATGCACTTCATTTACATTCCATATTCATTCTCATTCATTAGTTCCATGAATCAAAACAAAGAAACCCTAAACCGAGTCGTTTCTAACCCCTAAGCCGTTTCTTGGGTTTTTATCCGTTTTAAACCTAAACCATAATCAATAAAGTTGTAAATACTTAATTTACAAGACATTACACAAAAAAAATCGTATTTATCATCTATAACCATCATCTTTACATGTATTAAATCCTAGAAACCCTAAACAAAACCCTATCTAGTTTATAACCCGAAAACTAAAACTAGGCCCTAGTTTTGAATCAAGATTAGTCTATAAAACATTAAGATCTGGGCCAATCAATAGGTTCTGGAATTTAAGTGGAAAAAACTAGGTTGTATCCCTTGTCTTATGATCATTTGCAGCGGTGGACTCAACCCGATCGACGTCGGAATGAATTCGTTATAGCGAATGGCAAAAGGTGGCAGATTCTGCCACACTGTAGTAAATGGCTATTATTCTAAATTTTTGTATAGTAAACCCCCAAATAATGTAAAAAAACTAAACGTGGTAGATGACTTCCAAAATATCTAACAATGCTCACTTGGTTTTGAGCTTCATCGGAGTTACAGTTGTAATGGCAACCATTTTACCGGGACTAATGTTGGCTGTCCAAAAAAACAGCATGTATATAAATCAAACCAACACCCCTAAAAACGTCTAGGACCTCCATGATTGTCATTACACCTCTCACGCCTAGCACCTCCATGGCATCTCCACAGCAGCTCCATCACCATCTGGGTCACCAAGTAAAAAACCCTTGGCCTTAATCATACAACACCATAGTTTCATCACCACCATACAACAAAGCACCTCCATCACCTTCCACCTTGCATTCTAGCTTACATGATTCATCTCATATCCTCTCCACATCAACCCTTAGCTACTCCACATGTCCAAGGCCTGGTTTATAGTTTCACTTTAACCTCCTTGGTTGTATTGAGAGGTATAAATAGGAGGGTAAACCCTTCATTCTAACTCATCCCCTACTTCCTCCTCTATAACCCATCATAGCAGTAATACTTTGCTCAAAAAAGTTCCTAAGAGGTCCTAAGAAGTCTCAAGAACAGAAGTGAAGCAAAACAAAATTAAGAAAAGAAGCCCCGCAGTCGTTATTCTAGGCGTACGAAGCTAAAAGTCCCGATTTTGACCCATTTCCAAGCTATAAGCTCAAAACCACATGTTTGTTATGTTCAAGTTCTTGCTCCTACACTTCTTATATTGTCATATGATCCTCAATAAATCTGTTAAAGTTTTATAACTCAATTCATGCTCATTTTCAATTTTGATCCAAAACCGTACACTCGAAACCCTAATTTCATATTTTTCTTGAATCTATGAGCTAATATGTTGTTATAGTATATCCTAACATGCTTAATTAATGTTATTATAACCACTTTATCAAGTCTTGAAGGAATTGAATTAAAACTACGGTTTTCATTCTTTCAAACCCTAATTCGACCCGTTTTGCTTTATAGCTTAACGAATCGTTATTTTAAACTTTTTTTATGTTAAATCTTCATATTTTAGCTTATAATAATAGGCTATAACCTGTAAATTACTTTTCAAATTTGAAAAATATCATTATTATAGATTTTGGACTAAAAACGATACATTTTTCATGCAAAAGGGTATATAACGTAACTTTCTGAAACTTATAACTAAAAGGACTAAAAATGTCATTTTTATCAAATTTATAACTATAGGGTCTCTTATGTCAATTTTCCAAAGTTAAGGTTTATTTGTATATCTTTAAATTGAAGGACCCAAACTCGTAAAAGTGCAAACTCCAAGGGGTTATATTTTGCCATTTTTCATTTCAAAGGTCTAAAATGTAACTTTTGAAAAGAGATTCAAAAATATATTCAAACATTACAAGACATAACTTTAATTAAACGCTCTTGACGTGTATCATTTCCAGATATTGATAAAACACTTAAACGTTATATCGTACACAATACTAGGAGCTTCATATTAGGGGTTTCATCTTGTATTACGTTGGACTGAGTTGTTGGGTTTACGATTTAACGTTGCCCTAGCTTCCTCAAGTTGTATGAATGACCTTGCATTATGATGGTTTTTGATCTCCCCCCCCCTTGCCCAACCGGTGATGCTACAATATCATAACAATTCTAATCTAAGAGTGATATATTAAATGTAAACATATTCAATCAAACTAAGACTTGATATATTACCCCAGGTTGCGTGTGACAAAGTTGTTACTTTTATCTCATATACCTTTGCTATCAAATTTCCCTATAACTGCTAAGGTGAGATTCATAACCTCGCCTTTACTTATTTACATGTTTTATAAACCCGCGAGGGGGATACATGCTTGTTACAAACTCTTTTACATACTCATTTATCTTATAACAATGTGATTACTTTTCAAAGACTTAATGAATTCATAATCTCATATTTCAATTTTTTTTGATACTTATGAACTTGTGATAATTGATATAACCATAATGCCAAGGTTTTTTCAATGTATTGCTATCCAGATATAGTTTGCTAAGTAGCTTCCAGTGCATTATTTCCATTATCATGAACATTAATTATCTTGCATTGCGATTTTGTGACGCAAATATTGTGAATTAGAATTCTATTGGGGTGTGCGACTCTCGTTGGTATACCCATCATCGGGGTAGCAAACGCACTATTTTGTCCTAATAGTAAACCTGGGCAAGTTTCTTTTCTACAAGGGACATCTGGCCCTAACCATATCACTACGGTGATCTTCCTTGTTAATGTATTGGTGTCATGAGCTTAGATGCAATAATAATGTTACCCTATTTTCCATAATAATTGTATTCGTTGAAATTATAACCATTATGATAACTTGCATTCAACTCTTTTCCATGATAATACTGTTCTTCATTAATAATATGTTCTCATGATATAAATTGTCCTTGCAATGCGAATATTTCCTTTATGTAACGCTTGTATTCAACTATTACATTTCAAACCTATGAATTTCACTCAACCTTTGTGTTGACCCTTTTTATGCATGTTTATCCCAGGTAATTGAGCAACTTATGGCATGGAGTGGCATGGACTTGAAGATGGCTAAAACTTGTTATCATTCACATTTTATGTTTCTAGATTTTGGGACCTGCCTTTGTAAAACTCTAATTTTAAATGAATGATAACGTATCTTTTAAAAACGTCTCTTTTGAGTCGTTTTCTATGATTGTGTCTGTGATTCATGAAGTAATACCCCAGATTAACTTCCGCTACTATATTGCCAAAATGGGGGTGTTACAATATTCCTACGTTTCAACTTCTTAATTTCTCGCTCCATAATCTCTACAGGTTCTTTGACAAAACAAAGTGTCTTGTCGACCTTGATCTCATCCAATGACACATGCAAATTAGTATTCGCTGGACACTTTTTCAGATTTGACACATGAAAGGTGTCATGCACACTACTCAACTCCTCAGGAACCTCTATCTATAAGCGTACAAGACCATCCTTTCAAGGATCGCAACGGTCCTACATATCTTGGTGCTAATGATTCGTAGTCAAGTACTATATATATATAAATATAGTTAGATATATTATATATATTATATAACAAGGCCTAATTTTTGTAAACAAATTCCCTTTGACCAAAGTAATAAGTCAAAATCACAAAGGAAAATCAATATTATTTTATTATATTATATATTATATATATTATATATATATTATATATATATCTAAATATATTATATATATGTGAATCCGAAAGTATATGATATTCCCGGGTTGTTCTTCCGTACGAGGAATGCAATGAAGAGGCGATAGGCGGTTAATATTTTTGGCTGTTTTGAATATAGACAGTTTTTGACTTGGTTGTTTTTTCTACAAATTAAAGATGCTCAAACAAGTAATGGCACGCTAAAAAACCGAAAGCATAGATGAGGCTAAAAACACTAAAAAACGGATATCGGGATTCAAAAACGTCTTTAAAAAACTAAATTCTACAAATTTAACCCTACAAATGCAAATTTAATTGTTATAAATCCTAAATGATAAAAGAAAATAAAAAAAAAAGAATTATATTTTTTTTATTTTTATATTATTTATTATGAATTAAAAACACTTTTAATCTAAAAAATTAATTAAAAATACTAAACTAAATGGGAAAATTCTGAAAAAATTTATGGAAAGTACTTTTGAATATTAAGAACTGAAGAAAATATTAAATGGTGCAACCCAATAATGAGTAAGCAGATATAAGCAAAAAGGGCTTATGGCTTAAAGGGGAAAAACCCCTTAAATACCAACTGCCCCAAGAGTCTAACGAAAAAGACCCAAGGGCGCAGTTGGTAGTGTGTGGTGGTGTTAAATGTTGGTTGAGATTGGGGAGGTCACGGGTTTGAGCCTTGCTCACCCATGACTTCCCAATTTCCCAACATTTTTTATGCAAAAATTTTTATGGGAAAGTTTTATAACATGAAAATAAGCAATTTTAAAAAAGACACTTTTTACAAAACTTAATAAATAAACTGGAATAAGCTATTTAAATTGACAGTTTTGCTTTATTTCTAAGTAACAAAAAAGGGCTAAACTATGGGCTTATTTTAACTTAAAAAGGAAAAAAACAAGCTACACCTAATAAGCTATGATAAACAGAAATAAGCAAGAAATTTAAGCTGAGGCGCACTAAAAAAGCTTGTTAAAACAGGTTCTAAAGAAAAACAAATAATACCCAACTAATTTTCTGTTTTTAAAACTAGGAATTTAACAAGCTTTAAAAGCAATTGGAAAATTGACAAATAAGTAGAAAGATGATAACTAGACTTAATAAGCAGTTAGTGACAAAAATAAGCAAAGATTATCAGCTAAAAAAGCTTAAAAAAGCGATAAGACAAATAGTTCAAATCTGTTAGCCAAACAGTGTTTTTAAAAGGGACACTTTTCTAGCTTATTTTTAAGCTAGTAAATAGATCCTTATGGCTTAGTGGCTTATATACAATTCAAGCTTATCCTATAAGCTACAATATAATCATTAAAGAAAAATGAGTTTGAAATTCAGATAAGCCATGAAAAAGGCTTATGAAAAAGGCTGATTTCAAAATGCACTATTTTTGGTTTTTCTTTAAAAGAGAAATTGGCTTTTGCAGCCCTATAAATAAGCTAGGAAAACGAGTTACAAAAATCCATAAAAGCTAAAACAGGATAAGCTTGTGGAGCAAAAAACTATTTGTGGACTCTCAAATTCAAAACCATAAATCATGAACTAAAGCTACCTTAAAATTAAGATTGAAAATTAACTTTTTGAAAACTGAAAAATGCATTGACAGATTTTAACCAAACTTTTAAAAGACAAAGGTAAACTTAACCAACTCTTATGTCACTGAATTTAAAACACGTAAATGAAACATAAAACAGAACCCTAAAACAACATTTGACATAAATTAATTAGGTGGAAGTTTTAAAAATTTTGAAAGCCACTGATTAAAACATTTGTAAGTGAAAACCTTAAAACTTCCTTATTAAGACCTTGAAAAGCTTTAAAAACAGATTATCACAAACTTAAAATAGCTTGTTTTAAAGTTTGTTATAAAATGACCCACGTAATTTCACACCCTTTTTGACTATTTTCCAACCCACAAACACCCCTTTAAGTTTATAAAAATCTATTTTAGACATGATTTCAACTGAAATAAGCTAAGAATTTTAAGAACAGATATCCAAAAATGAATATTAAGCAATAAAAAGCAATAAGAACACAATAATAAGCACTCAAAATAAGCAAATAGAGTAAGCTGTGTACTAGATATGCTAAACTTGCTTCAGTATTAACTAAAAACTTGAACAAATGAAATTTAAATATCAAGGAAGCATAAATAAGCATTAGACATAAATAATAAGCAACAATAAAGCCATAATAAAAAGGGCAGTAATAAGCAGATGAACAGTAAATAAGCTAAAAAATGGAAAATGGGAACTTACAAATTCCCTTGCTTAAACAGGGATAAAAGGGCTCTTAGAGAGCGATATCTACAAAGCTCTATGTGTCAAGATCAAAGCTGTAGTAGTGTCCATAAGCCCTTCCATTTTAGGCTTATCATCCAACAAGTAAGCTGAGGTATTTTATTAGTGATTTAATGAAACAGTAACACTTATGAAACCGATTATGTAAGAACTTATGAAAAGCTTGTAAACAGAATTAAGGCTTAATTGCATCAAAGTTAAAACAAAATTGAAGGAAGCTTATAACCTGAATTTCATTAAAAACTTAAAATGGTTACAAGGCTTTAAAAGTGAAATACAGAATTTAATTTGACATTAAAAAAAGTAAATATTACACTACTCCTAAACTACTCTCCTCTAACTGTCTACATTTTGTCCCATTTATAGTCGAATGATAAGTCTTGAGTCCTTTGAAGTGTGCTTCTTGTGTGAGGAGAATGAGAGGGTTGAACATGCTCTCCAAGCCATGAAATCCTAGCCTTTTAAACCCATTTGTGCTCATTTGAAACCAATCTAAGCCCTTGATCAACTTCGCCAATTAAAAACCCCATGGATTGCAAGTGTCTTATTTTCTGACTGAGGGTTGAGGTTTGAGATGGGTGGTGTGTTGATGTTTGTCTGGTTGTAGGGGTGAGGGGATAGAGACGATGATAGTGTGGGGCTTTGGGTTTGGACGGGTAAGGGGATTTGGGGAGATAGAGGGATTAAGAGGTTAAAGGTTAACGGGGTAGTAGTGTTCAAGAGAGAGAAAGACACGGGTTGAAAGGTTTGGTAGGTTAAGGGTGAAAGGTTAATCTGAGTTAGTCCTTAAGGTCTCACAATGTTAGTCCTGAGGATAACTGTGTAAAAGGAAAGGTGTGTAATCTAACCCATCGTTAAGTGGGATTGGGTCCAGTTCAAAACTGTTTGGGCCAGGATTTAATTTAAAGGGGAAATTGGGCCTTTTATGGATTTGGGCTTTTTTAAACATTAAGGCTTGTAAGACTTTTAGATAAAGTCTTAATGGGCTGACCCGGCCTATTAAATGGGTACGGGTTGGTCCATTTAAGATTTCTTCGTTTTTGGCTTCGTCTTTGACTTTGATTTGGTTGACTTTGACTTTTTGCCTTTGACTTTTTGACTGGTTGACTTGACTTTGACTTTTCACGCTCTTTTCATTCCCGTGCTTGGTTTTGTCAATTTTGGTTTCGTTTTTGTCCTTTAGTGAATATCCGGTACCTGCACAGTATATAACACAAAACACGCATATATTTTGCATTTTATGACCGTTTTTGGTCATTTGGGGTCGTTTTATTAGGTAAAAAGTATGCGTATTTAAACACATACCAAAATCCCCCATACTAAACTATTGCCATGTCCTCACACAATGCCATAAGTAAACACTTTAGAAAACTAAGAATCTCAATCCCCCTCGACTAATTACCTCGAAAAGTAGCTAAGTGTTCATCAAGGGGAATTAAAGAATCAATAGCTTTGAAAAGCCCAGTTTTGATCATTTATAAATCTACTCTTATTACCACACATATTTTTGTATTTTTCCTTTTTCTCATTTTTTTGTACTTTTTCTTTTTAAGCAACTAACTAGAACGTTTGACTTTTAACTTTAGGATCATGGAATAAGATGCACTTTAATCCTAAAATGCCCAAAAGGATAAATTCATCGTTCCCGATTTTTCACTTATCCCAAACCAAGCTTAAAACGAAATCACCGTTAAATATAAGTTAAGATGCTAACACTACTCATATTTGCACCTTGTGAAACTTTTCGCTCCCGACAATTATTATATCTTAGGTGAATGTGCTTATTTTAAATTTCAACCGTAGATCAAACGTTTTGCAAAATTTCCATGCGTCACGTTCCACCCAAAAAGTAATGAGTTTGAAGGCGAGATCATCCCATGTAGCGACTTTCGTCTCGGCACATCCCAACCTTGCGGCTAAGTGACCAAGCTTTTGACATCCCACAGAGACTAGTATCGGGACTCACGGACCTTTGGTTTCAAAACCCTTGGATTTCCCATTTATACATAAAATCATAATTTAAAATGTAATAGTCTTAGTTCAAAAGTATATTTAAATTTAAGAAAAAGAGATTTTCTCTATATTTATTAAATCACATATATATTACACTTAATATAATTATTCATCCTTTAAACTAAGGAAATCCTCGACCTTTTAGAAGGCTGCAACATCGGTTGTGAGCCGGCAAGATGCAACAAACTTTTATCAGTCTTGGATAATTACTATGTGCCTTATTTAGAAGACTGCAACATCGGTTGTGAGCCGGCAAGATGCAGTAAACTTTTATTAGCCCACAGTTTTTATTATTATTACTACCTCATTTTTCATCATTTTTATTTTTATATATATATATATATATATATATATATATATATATATATATATATATATATTTCCTTTTTCCTTTTAACATAAAAACTTTATATTACCATGATATAGAGAAAATTCTTTTTTAGAAAATTTAAGTATAAATTTGAACTAAAATTATTGATATCATCCATACTTCAAAAAAATATTGATTTAAGTATAACCTAAGGCTTCGGATTCATGAGCTAATGGCAATAATAAATTATGTTTTCAATACTGGGTGTATATCAACGTAACCCAAATATCGCATTTGCATTCAAATTATATTATTTAAACCTATGGATTTCACTCAACATTTGTGTTGACTTTTTAGCATGTTTTATCTCAGGTAACTAATGGCACGGAGTGGCGTGGACATGAAGATGGAAAAACCGTTATCAGTCAAACTTTATTGTATAGATTTTGGGAACCTCTCGTTTGTAAAAACTCTGAAGAAATAATGAATGATAACTTATTTTTAAAAACGTCTATTTTTGATTCGTTTTCTATGATTATGACTGTTGTACCTTGAAGTAATACCCCAGATTAGCTTCCGCTGCTATATGTAAAAATGGGGGTGTTACATCTTCAACCTCACACAAGAACCTATTCTACCCCTGTCCTTACACAGAAAGTCTTTAGTAATATGAAGAGGGTTACAAAGGGTTATTCTGGGGAAGACATTCCTTTATTTGCTTCCATGATCACTACATCTAAAACATCACCTTCAAGAATCACATCTTCACCATCATTATCACCTCAACATACACCATTCACTATTATATTCACCTCACAACCATCAAACATCCACACCACACCTGTAACTGAGGAAGCTGCTTACATGCCCCATAAATCACCTCTCCAAAGTGTTCACTCACTTGGACGTGATGAGGGTAGTCTATCACTTCTTGAATTGACGGTTCTGTGTACTAATTTGTCAAATAAAGTAACAAGCTTAGAGGTAGAGTTGGCACAAACCAAATAAACTTATGGTACTACTCTTACAAAATTAATCAAAAAGGTAAAGAAGTTAGAGCAGATTGTGAAGACAAGCCAATCTAGAAGAAGGACAAGAGTGGTACTCTCTGATGATGAGGAAGTTTATGAGGATCCTTCCAAACAGGGGAGGAGTTTGATTGAAGAATTGAACTTGGATGCTGAAATTTCTTTGGTTCCTCCACATGATTCAGAGATTCAGGAGAAGATTAGTAATGATACTGAGGTATTACTTGAAGAGGAAGAGACTACTGAATTAGTAGAAGAACCAACTAAGCTTGTGAAAGATCAATGAAGTGGTGAAAAAGGGTGTTGGGATTCTGAAGCTTCTACAAGTTAATACTGTTGGCTCAAGATTAATACTGCTAGTGAAGACTTAATGCTGTTAATGAAGATTGAAGAAATAAGTCTAAGTCTTTAGTACTGCTAGCTTTGTAGTTAGTACTGCTAGTACAATGTTAGTACTGCGAGTAATAGTTAGTAGATATAGTTTTACACAGATGAATAAAGATAGATTAGCAATCATAGTTTTTGTAATCTGTAACCTAGGCAGATTCAAGTTATAATATAAAGTTCTTTTGTGATTCTTAATATTGTTCTTCTTAGCATTATTGATTAGTTTCCGCATAATCAATAGTGTTCAAATCAGTGTTTCATTATTGTTGCTTTAGAATTATCTAAAGGAACAAACCCTTTACAAGCGAAAGGTTAAGATCTATTTAGAAAATGATCCAACAAAGGGGATTAAGAGGTTACTATTGCTAATACTGCACTTAATACTGCTAGTATACCAATTAGTACTGCTAGTGCAACTCCTGAGATTAGTATTGCTGCTGCAAATTTGGTATATATAAGAAGGAGTGCAGAGAAGAGGAAAGATAAAGGTAAAGCAATCATGATTGAAGATGAATCTGTTCAAAAGAAGTCCAAGAGGCAACTAGAACAAGAAAGGCTTAGTCATGAAAAAGCCATTAGATTACAAGAACAGGTTGATGAGGATGAAAGAAATTAGATTGCAAGAGATGCTGAAATTGCTAAACAATTGCAAGAAGAATATGATAAAGCTGGAAAGAAAGAAGTTGTAGCTGAAGTTGATACTGCTCATGTTATTGATTGGAATGATCCTTCTGTAATAAGGTATCATGCACTTCAAAATAGACCTAGATCTGTAGCTGAAGTCAGAAAGAATATGATTATGTACTTGAAGAATCAGGGAGGCTAAAAGATGAAAGACTTCAAAGGAATGAGCTATGATGATATAAGACCAATCTTTGAAAAAGTATGGGATCAAGTTCATTCATTTGTGCCTATGGATTCTGAAGAAGAAGTTCAAAGACTAAAAAGAGCAGGTTAAGATGTTGAAACAAAACCTGCTAAAAGACAAAAAACTGAAGAAGTTTCAGAGTCAGTTCAAAAGCAAACAGATGAAGATCCAAAAACAGATGAATTGTCTCTCAAGAACAGCTGAATCAAATGGTAATTATAGTTCCAGATGAAGGTATAAATGTTGAAGCTCTTCAAACCAAATACCTAATAATTAGATGGGAAGTTTACTCTAAGGACATTATGCAATTTTGGAAAATCATCAGAGTAGGCAATTACACAGAGGTATATCAGGTTTTTGAAGACATGCTTAAGAATTTTGACAGGGATGATATGGTCAAATTATGGAGCTTAGTTCAAGAAAGATACAACTCATCAGGACTTACCGAAGATAAAGAGATAGAATTGTGGGTTGAACTAAAGATGTTATTTGAACCAGATGCAGAAAATCTTTTAGAACTTTAGAAATATATGCATGGTCCTTTGAAATGGTGGTTATATGATATGTGTGCAGTTAATCATGTATCTACAGAGAAATGATAAGATATATTCATGCTGGTTGAAAAGGATTATCCACTGACAAAGGGACTTGCAACTTTGATGCTATGTATCAAGCTAAGAGTGGATCAACAGTCAAAGATGGCAGATGAGCTTTTGATAAAAATCTATAATATAGCAAACAAACCAAGGAACTAAAGTGTTTAGAAGCATCCTCAGCAGAGTACATTAGAAGAAACTTGAAGATTTAATGGCAAATCAATAGTTCAGGGGAGGCAAAATGGTAGTTTAATTTGTTGTATAGTTTGGAAAATGATGTTAAAGTTCAATATGATCTTTGGGATGAGGATTGAGAGGTTAATACTAGCAGGACAAAACTTAGTACTGCCAGGCCAAAACTTAGTACTGACAGTACTAAGATTGAAAGTATGAAGCTAGAAGCCATGGTAGAGGAAAGAAGGATCTTTAAGTGTTGGTTTCATTACCACACAACAAATGGTCATCAGTTCACCATGTCTAAAAGACATCAAGAACTGGCTAGTCCAGAGCAAACGGCTCTTGGTAAAGATATCTTAAATCCATTGATAGTTGATAGTTTACTCAAAACTATATGGTTATCAATGCACCATGTTATTGCAACGAAGCATTGGCTATTCTAGAGAAAACGGCTACTGGTAAAGAAATATCAAATCCGTTTATGGTTGGTAGTTTGCCAAAAACTACATGGCCAACTTAGTTGGTATTGCTGTGTTGCTGAGTTGCTGAGATGTTATGATGATGACAAAGACTAGAAGCTAAAGAATTTCAAGTTTACAGAGTAACAAAAGAGTTCAAGTTCATCAAAGAGCAGATTAAAGAGTAGCAGTGTGTTTGGATACATCCTCTTAGTGTTCAAGAAGCTCAAACTGAAGAAACATGAAGGTTAACAAGTGAACATCATGTTTAGGGGAGGATTGTTGGGTTTCAGAAGTTTCTACAACTTAGTGCTGCTACTTATACAAGTTACTACTACTAGTTCTACTTAGTGCTGCTGGTGAAGCATGCTAAAGTTTCAAGAAAATAGACTAAGTAATTAGTAATGTTAGACATAATTAGTTAGTACTGCCAGTACATTGTTAGTACTGCCAGTTAGAGTTAGTACTGTTAGTAGTAAGTTAGTACTGCTAGCATATATAGATAGTACTGCTTAAGTGATATGCATGAGATATATTAGGAATAGATATGCATGATCACTTAACGCGTTTTGTAAGTCCATTAGGGTTTCCTTAGTGTATAAAAGGAACCCTACGACATTAGTTAGATATACAAGTTTCACA
Source organism: Tanacetum coccineum (assembly GCA_026074375.1). Lineage (NCBI taxonomy): Eukaryota > Viridiplantae > Streptophyta > Magnoliopsida > Asterales > Asteraceae > Tanacetum > Tanacetum coccineum. The sequence goes on along the minus strand of BQNB010053326.1, from coordinate 7,746 downwards.
AATATCCATAGTTAGTAATCTGTAACCTAGCAGATTAATAGTAATTAAAGTTCTGTTTTATTCATTGTTCTTCTTAGCAGTATAAGTTAGTTTCCGCATAACTTATATTGTTCATAGTCATTGTTTCTCTTGTAGTTTGTTTGGATCTATCCAGATTAGCTACCACCCTTAACAGGCTAGAAAGATCTATTCATTGGGATCAACAAAAAGGAAAAAATATTTTTGAATATTTATTTTTTGTTTTTATATGATGTAAAAGAAAAATAACTTAACAACTATTAGATAATCTTGACATCATCCTATCAAAGGTTTTCGGTAGCTCCATTGAACGCGCAAAGAAGCGGAGAAGCGGGTCAGCGCGAAGCATATTAAAAACCCGACAGCCTTATACCTCTCTTATAGTTTGTTACAATGGGTGAGCCGATTTACCAAATGACTAACGATGTATAAGAATAAAAGATAAACTAAATAAGAACAAAAATCTTTTTGTATATTTTTTTTATATATAAATTGACTAACTAACTAACAAAGTTTTTTTTCTTTTTTTTATTCTTATATTAAAGACAATTTTTATAGAAACTATTTTCTAACAAAGTAAGAGAAAAGAAAAACACAACGAATATTGCACCAAATCTATCAAACCGGACGGTTTTTCTAGACTTCGTGTTCTAACCACAGGGTTCCGGATCAACCCGAGGTGGTTAGAAATACGAAATTGGCACAAAGGGTTGAAACGGGTTGGTTTGGATTTTTGATAATTTCGGAAACCAAATGAAAAGGTGTCAGTTGGTTCATTCTTGACAAGCAAGAGTTGAATCAAGTCTAGACGCAACTAGGAACAAGATTAAACAAGGCACGAACTAGGATACGAGATAAAACGCAAGAAAAAATGGAATTTTTTTTATCAGAACTCTCTCTGCTGGCCGGCAGAGCAGTCCTGCCGGGCGGCAGAGTGGTCGACGAGGGGAGAGCCGGGCGGCAGAAAGGTGCGCCGGGGCGGCAGAGCACTTCTGAGTGGTTTTGGGTGATTTTTCCGTAAGCAAAAACAAGCACAAATGATATAAGACGAAATAAAAATATTCTATACAAGAAAACACAACGCAAATCCCCGGCAGCGGCGCCAAAAACTTGATGTGTCTTACGACTACTAGTTTTAAATTTATAACACGAATTACCAAATAAGCTAAGAACACACGGGCAAGTATGACCCTTTTGTTTGTAGCTAGCTTTTTGTGGTAAGCCGAGGTCGTTCACTAGGATTTGGGTGTTTTCAATTGTGTAGAATCTAAGTAACAATAAGCTATATGAAAATGGTAAAAAGGGTGTCACAACCCTAAATACCATATAAGCAACTAATAACACAGAAATGACGATCAAGCAAATTCAATAATTAGAAAATGTATTTGTTTCTTTTCTGTTTAAAATTCCTTTTTCAAAGACGTAACTTCTCTTCCATTGACCTTTTATGGTTGATGTAAAATCAAGTTGTAAATTTCACAAATGAAGTTCCCTTTTTCACAAATTTTTTTCTTCCTTAATATTGCGGTCAGTGATAACTATTCTTATTTGTGTCACAATCTTTTTGTTCACTATCCGTTAATTCAAACCTAGCCCTCTTTCATAACAGTTCATCTTGTTTTCTTATATGTTGCAATTCATAGTTAGTGAATTATACAACACTGTGTTTCTTTTGTTATTAGAGATAGATTGGGCATGAGGTTCATACATATCATTGTATATCATCATGTATGCATCATTTAGAATAGAAGATACATTGCTTTGTACAACTGGCACTGCGTTATCCTTTACATACTGATCATACAGAATCATATTACTATCACTCGTATAAACTGTCTATGTAAGACAACGATTAGGTATGTACATCGTCATGCATCACGAGTTCTTTATGAATTTTATCACGAAACAACATCCTGATATTGATCATGGTCGTGTACCTCAGATAGAATGTCCGAATCATACGACGGACCGGCTTTATCATACACAGGATCTGCAGATGATATATTAGCCATGAACATAGTTTGTACCATGGGAGCCTCGTCAACATCAGAATCAAAAGCATCACAATCATCAGCTTGAAACATATTATCTACATTGAGTGCTAAATCTTGAACAGGTTTCTCATCCACATCTTCATCAATATCATTGTCTTGTCCACCTGCAATAAACAATAACTGCTCTTCATCCAATGCCACCCCATTCTCTTAAGCTTGCAAAGCAACACTTGTCCTTTGAAGTAATTCGGGTTTAGTGTGGATGCTTGTATTGAGTGCATTTCTTTGCTATGTTGGTCCTATACGTTGTATTAGTGTAGCACTTAATCTGCCGTTGTCTGACCTGGATTAGCAATTCCCAACTCTGTTCTGTTATCCCCATAACCAGTTGCACCTCCACCCTGTGCATTGTTCCCCTGACCTTTATTCTATCAACCATTACATTCTTAACCACAACCCTGCCGTCTTGAACTGTAGCTTGGTTCCTTGTATTTGATGAAGTTCTAAGTTGATTGTTTGTTTGAGGTAGGTATGTTTTTGTATGATTGTGGGTGATTGAGTGAAAGTATGTTGGTTAAATTCTCAATAATGTAGTTCGTTTGAGAGAGTCCCCGAATCAAGATGAGTGTTGTCAAAAAGTGTGGTGGAACTTATGTGGATTGTTATCTAGATGAGTGTGAATATAGTGCCGTATGTGAGACATATACATCAAGGCCAGGATCCATATTGATGTTGAGTGAATCGAATCCAAACATCATTTTGTTCTCATTGGCATGTGCCTCGGGTTTCTTTAGATAAGCATACAACTGATCATAGTTGGAGTCCCTCAATCCCCTATTTAGTTTCACTGCTGTCATAAATCTACCCCATTCAGGCAACATGTTGTTCACAAACTTTGAGTTCAGCTGCATTCTTGACATGGTCATCTTGATGTTTCGGCAGTTCATTGATGATTTAGCAAACTGGATAACGTAGTCCATGAAATGGCTTCACCTTTTTGTTCTGTCGAAAGTTGTTCAAAGTCATCATACAGTTTTGATTCTCGTCCTCTTTGGTTAATTCCAAACCTCTTCCAGGATCATCATACCATTGCCCCATATGTCTCTTCCGCATCAGTGTAATGATTAATAAGAGTGTAGATGTCCTTTGGTAACCCTTGAAGTAGAATGTTTGTTGCCCGAATGTCAGCATTGTACCTTTCCTTGTCTTTAGGAGAAAGGTCAGAGTAGAACTCGAGGTCTTCTAGAACTAGGGTCCCCATCATTCCTTCGGCAAGTGCTTCCCGAAAAGTCCCGATTGAAATGGTCCTTCATCAATGATCTTCAGAATGTACACTACTATGTCTCAATTACCCCGACCAATAACAGTCCGAATACGTTGTTGCAGAAGCCGAAAGTCATGTTCTATCAGCATAGGTGTCGAGGTATCATAACCGTCACGATAAGGCAAAGAGTACAAGAAAAGTACGGAGCACATTAGATGGTCTTCCGAAAGATTAGCCCATCTTAAATGATTTTGAATGATTAAGTTGATCGAACAATGATAGGATTTGTGTTTAAAATGATGACTGTATGTTCGATTAGGTGACTGTTTTTTAAAAAATTAAGTTTTGGTTTGGTTGAAATGAGTTAACGTAATGAAGATAATAAGACTTAGGCAAAACGCAATGAAGAAGCTTAGACAAAATGCAGTGAAGAAGCTTAGACAAAACGCAGTGAAGAAGATTAGACAAAACGCAGTGAAGAAATTTTTTTTCCCAGAGTTTCTTTCTACCAAAACGCAATGATGTTCTTCAAAAATAGGCAAAACGCAGGAGACAAGTCATAGTGAAGAGCCTTAAACAAAACGCAATGTGTTGAAGACAAAACGCAGTGAAGAAATGAATTGGGCAGAGTTTCTCCTAGGCAAAACACAATAGTGGTCTTCAAATTAAGCAAATCGCAACCTGTAACAACAACCAAACCACAGAGATGAAACGCAGTAAACAAAATGCAGTCTCGAATAAGACAAAATGCAGTACTGTTGTACTTTACTAAATGACAAAACACATTGTCCTTTTTTCTAACAAAACGCAAGAGACAAAACACAGTCAAGAAATTTGCTAGAGAGTACATAAATCAGTCAAAAAATATGACTTTTTGTCCACCTAAAAATCACCCTGTTTTCAACGTTTTTTGCTTAGATTCTTTGTACAACCTTGATCCTAGCAAGCTAAAACACTATAAAAACACTAACTTTAACACCACAAACGTAAGAATCAAAGAGTGTCAAGAATGAGACCATAAACCTTCAAAAACCAAGCTTTTGATCTAAACTAACCAAGAAAACGCACACACAATCTAGCAAATCATCCCACTGATACCAATTGTAGTATATTGGACATCATAACACAATGAATGATCTAGGGGTTGGCAAATTTATCTTAGAGAGAGAAAGTAAGTTCTAGTAAGAGAAAATACACCTTATGTATGTGTATGATAGAATGAACAACCAACCCCTTCCTATGGCTAGAAAGGGGGTATAAATACAAGTGTTTTTATGCCTTTAAGTGCTATGGAGTTGGCTAACATGTGGGTAAAGACCCGGCCCAACACCATAAGTCATAAGGTAATTAGACGATTAATATTAATGCTACGAGCTAGCCTATGCTAGACATTACATGGGGTGACCGAGTCTTTTATATGAATTTTCATAATCCTAACAAAATAACGTGTCAATCCAAAAGATTAGGAAGGAAATTCCTTACCTGGTAAAAGTGCGAGCGAATGTATGGATAAAGAATAAGATGAAAGGACAAGGTCTAACTTAAAGACCTGTTGAAACAAAATGCTTCCCGGGGGTTTTTAACAATGCCGGTCTATTTAAGAAATTTTTTTAAATTGTTTGCACGAGTCTGGTCACCCAAAACACTCACATGCAGCGAATCGGAACCCCTCAGGATACGGTGTATGGGATGTACTGGAACGTTATCAGTCTGTAATTTAATTTTAGAACCTTAAAAATTTTAATTGTATTTACAGAAAGAACTAAATGGTAGTAGCCTAGAGGGTTTGGAATACGGCGTATTGATCCCTGTACAGTTGTGTGTTTAATTTTTTTCCTAGCATTGTAACCATTGTATGACCGAGATAGGAATTGCACTTTCATCTTCTAAACTTTTATGCAGGACCTTGCTATAAGGAAAATTGACGATATGGTATACTCTGAGAAAAATACGTGTGTAAACTCGTACGAGCAAATCTAAAGCTCATCAAAACACTTTTTGCTCAAGTAACTCAAATTGAATATACATCCCGAACAACACATCAGGAAAGTTCCTCGTTCTAATTTTATTACATATTTTCTTTAATTAGTATTTATCTCATACAACGAGGACTTTATAAAACCTAATGTGGGGGGATGGAGAATTAGAATACGCTACTTATCCTTTCTTTACAAATAATATGCTACATGCTTAAATTAAATGCCAAATGTTAAAAATTTTTCTAGCAGGAACTTTTGTAAAAATTACTATTAACCATGACCTCGCACGACTATAACCTAATACCAAACCGAGATAATTAACTTATATGTGCTAAACTTTTACAAAAAATTTACACAAAAATATGAGTGTGCCGGTGATGTAGTAGACTTTAGAACTTGGCCTGGTATATCACTCGAGCCCACAACGATAAGTACTATAGATTTAGATGGAGAAACATATTTAACTTGTAAATTTATAGGAATACACCAAATAGCCTAAATGTTGTGAATTAACTAAACTACACTGGTTAGTTAAATCTCGTGAACCCTTTGCTTACTCTCCTTTAAGAGTAAGATCCCCTAATAAAAACCTGATGAGGCCATTCAAGTCCTTTTTCACCACATATGTCTATTAATTTAACGCCTTAGCCTACCTTGTAGATTAAGCTTACTTAATCAAAGTTGCTAGTTGCTTTTGTGTAAAGTTTTGTATTTCTTGTGTCAAAGTGAATTTTTCTATCTCTGTTATATGGTCGAGAAATTGCACAATGCGATGAAAATATGATACTCGTGTGTTTTGTGGCTACTTTCGCGATTATGGTATTCTGCTGAAATGAAGTGTTAAAGAAGAAAATTATCCGGAAAGATGATTGTGAAGATGGGGCAAAATTAGCACCGAGGTTTTTATGTTATAGAAAAATGAAAATAGAAAATATATCAAGAAAAAAGAGAAGGAATATTTAAGTCCGGATTCACTAAACTTAAACCAATGGAAATACTGGAAGGATCGATTATCGTTGATAATGGATGATGTATAGTATTGCACAAAGTGGCCGATATCCCACTTTTGTAAAAGTATGTAGCTTGAGATGTCGGAAAAGTAGACTCGTTATGGAACGCCAACTTAGGTTTCCTTTGTCATGTTCTAGATCGAGAGTTGTATACTAAATCGAGACTTTATCACGAACAGCCGGGAAAAGTTACTAGCAACCTACCGTATGGTTCAAGCTTAATCTATTTGTTTTGTTGAATTTTATTTAACAACAATTTACATCGTATTCCTAGCAATTAACCTAGGTTTTTTCTAGAACGAGGTTGGATTGTGTCATGCATGTCTATTCCGTTAATATAACGTGCCAAGTAAGCCGTGGATTTAGCCGCCTTGTTGGTTTATTACTTTTGGTGAAAACTAGAAGATCCTACCCTATATCGTTCTTCATCCTAACCTTGGTTAAACTCGAATGAGGATGTGATCGAACACACATGTCTATTCTGTCTTTACATAGGCCGTGTTAATGTGTACTTCAGCTGCCTTGTGTTGTGGTACTATCGTGAAGATTGTTAGTAATGAATCCACGACCTTAGACCTTATGATAAAAACATCATTATACCTTTGACTTGTTTCTCCTTAGCTCTAGTGGTGGAGATGTGTATCCTTGCCAAGTTTTCCTGATTTTTATAAATCTTGTATAGAAATGGTTTCCTAGATTTTCCCTTTTGCAGTCAATCCTATTTCATCATGCATCATCTAATACTTCCTAATAATAAAATTCACAAAACTAATTATCCTAAATTCTATTAAAGAATCACATATAGGCATATTAACTAGAAGATAATCATGCATAATATCATATAAATAACCATAATGTATAAAAGTGCATGCAAGCAAGGGTTTAGGATGATTGATGACATCAAATAACGTCACATTTATACCATCATTTATCCCAAATAAACTAACCACTTTTGTATAATTATTGCAAGAATGTGTACTTAAATGCTTAAAAGTGTTATTTGCAGTAATTGAGGAGTGATTTGTGAAGACATGCTAAAAGGCGCATATTTTGGAGCTAAAACGAAGACATTTAAAGATTACTCATTTCTGACCAATACGCCGTATCCAGGAAAATAGATACGGCGTATCAGCGCTAAGTCTTTACAAGAAAATGCGTATTTACAATTCCCAATACGGCGTATTCACCTTCTTCCATACGCTGTATCCATAAAGATAACTATTTAGAGATACGAAAATATTATTATTTTGGGAATGTATATTGTATTGATTGTAAACTTTGCGCACACTCCAAGGGATATACCCCTAATAAGCCGTATTAGCCTAGCCTAATACGGCGTATCCAACATTTTTTAGAGGATATAAATAAAAGACTCGAAAATGAGTTTTTAGTGTGCAAAATCATATTCTTCATACCATACACATAAAAGATGATTTTCTGAAGAAAAGAAGAGCAACAAAGGTTAAGCATCGATCACGATT
>BQNB010053325.1:0-40067 GCA_026074375.1 Tanacetum coccineum | reverse complement strand
GTCATTAAAATTCAATACTAGCCATTATGAATGAAGGTGAATTTTTGATAAGGATCGTTTTTAGTGTAATGTATTGTGTTTTTTGTGTTGTTGTTCGTGATTTTTGATATGATTGTTAACGGATACACGACTTAAAAGATATACCATAAGAACGGCCATCCAAGTAATAAAACTCGGTCTCTTAAACATTACCCGACATAATGGTGTTTTAATACCTGGCTCAATCCAATAAACCCGTACAAAACCAATAAGCCGCTCAATTATCAAACGCCTGGTTTATTATTTAAACCTTACACTCGACCCAACCATTATGAATTCACACAGCCTATTGATTTTGTGATAACTCAAATCCAGGCCCTCACCAACATATATCCGTACCACTCAAGAGATAATGAGACTCGGTCCACACTTGAACCCCAGCCCAAGATATAACAACCAAAAATTACTCTCAATGAATAAACCCGGCTCAATAATTAACTACCACAACCCTAAAATTAGGGGTATAAAAATAAGTCTTTACCCTAATTTTATCAAATAACCTAATCATCCCTCTCAAACATAACGCCCCCATCCTCTTCTCTTTTATACGCAGACACAAAAAAACAACCTACCAAAATACAGATTCATTCTTATATCTCCTTGGTCACTACTCCAATAGCAATCGAGCACTAAATACAAAGATAAATGATAGTTTCTAGTATACACACTCTCTTGCGTATCGAACCCACAAAATCAAGAACTAAACAAACCCTTTGATTAACTACTGCCTATGCGAACCAAAATTCCTTTTGACATTAGTTGTTTGATTGAAGCACACAGAAGACCTAATGATTCGGCTAAGATCTTGATTAAGGTCTCGGGTAGGTGTTTCTTTTGATTTTGAGTTGTTTGAATGAAACAAAGATTGATTATAACATTGTTTGTTAATAGTCTCTCTTTAATTTCAAATATTGAAGAAGGTATTTGACCTTTACAGATCAATGATGAGGTTTTTTTGTCGTTGTTTCAATCTATAATGGTCTTGGAATAATTAAAACCCACGGAGAAAAACAAATCTGAGATCATTTTCTTGTTAGTTTTTGTTCGAGTCGTATTGTTGTTTGATGTAGGATGGAGATGGAGATGAGATATACTTGTGACGATGGGATTTTTAGGATTAGTTGGAATTGTTGTGTGACATTGTGACGATGGGTTTAGGTAGGGATTTGATGGAGTTGGATTTGTAATTGTGGTTGGATTTGATGTTTGTTGTCGTTGATGTTGTTTTTTTGTTTCGAGTCATGTCTTCTCACTTCTTCCTTTTTGTCAGACAATAACTCGGTTGAGTTGACCCGGGTCAACTCGGTAATGACCGAGTTGACTCGGTTTGGGCAGGGTTGGGTGTATAATTCGCCTGGGGCACGGTATAATTCGCCCAGCTTGGCAGATGTATAATTCGCCCAACAACACCCAATGGTATAATTCGCCTAACCAAAAGAAGGTATAATTCGCCTGCGATTTAGGGTATGATTCGCCTGAGATTTTGTATAATTCGCCCAACTTTGTTTGTGGTATAAATCGCCTGTACTTTTTGTGTGTATAATTCGCCTGGAAAACGACAAGTTGTAATTTTGTCCTTTTGGCAAAAAATGTGGATCTATCCCCTTTCATATCAGGACCAAAATAAGTTGTTGATAAGTTTTGGAAAAGAAAGTTGCCCAAAAAAACTTATCAAAAAAGCTCAAAAAAGACTCATAAGCTGAGACAAAAAATGACCATATTAACTTTTTGATAAGATGAGGAAAAAAACCCAAAAAACAACTCACCACAAAGCTTAAAATAAGCAAAAAACAGTGAGCTTTATATAAGCTTGAACAAGGATGAAATAACCCATTTACCCAATAAGTGTGAAATAAGCTTGAAACAGACTTTTAACAACAAACACTAACTAAGCTTATGAATAAGCTGAACCAACCCAATAAGCCACACAATAAGCTGTACACAGCTAAAAAATGAAAGATGCCAGATCTGACATTTTGTGAGTTTTAGAAAACATAAAGGACCAAAAGAAACTCATAAAAAATAGAGAAAAAAACTATTATTAAACAGATTCGAGCAACAACACAGAAAAAAGAATTCGTGGCTTTTTCAGAATAAGCCCACGAAAATAAGCCAAAATAAGTAAAAAAATAAGCTATAACAGCCACGAAAATAAGCTGCAATAAGCTTAAATAAGCACGAATCAACAAACACAATAACAAAACCCAACCTGATACTCGTGATACCACATGTAGGATTAGTGATTCACCTTTTCAGGAGGTCTTGGTTGATCAAAATAAACAAGAGATATCATTGTTAGTTTCTAGTGAGAGAAAGTAGAGAGAGGATGAGATAAACACAAAAAGGAAAAATATTAGATTGAATGAAAAATAGGAAAAATGAAATGAACATCCACACCCCAAATGGAGAGTCATGGGGGGTATTTATAGACTAATACAAAGCTAACTATCCTATGTTTACAATAGTAGTCCCTGCGTTTAGCAGTTGATCTATAGCTAGTCCAATTTACGTGTAAGACGCCAGCTTCACTGAAAAGTGAGGCTAACATTGTTTGTTTGTATAATTGTGTGTTTAATTTAATTGTTTTCGTAATACACAGTTCGAGTAGATAACTCAATATGGTGTATCCACTTCCATTGGATACGGCGTATCCAACTTTCTGTCCAATACATCGTATTCATTCAATTAATTAATACGGCGTATTTACTTCTATTGAATATGGCGTATCGATCATCTGAAACAGAATCAGAATCTTAGTTTTCGTATTTGATTTCTGTGCTAAATTTTTTTATATCCTAAAGAGCCTATCCTACTGATTGTTTATCCCTTGTTACAGGTAGTGCATGACAAGGAGTTCAATAAATAAACTATTCACACCTTACAAAGAACCTGAACGAGAATTTCGATCATCTAGGACACACTTCAAGACACTAAGTCTTGACGAATTGAGATCGCCTGATTTTAATTTACTTTCTGACCAAGAATACTCGGAGGAAGAAGTTGCGGAAACAATGGCAGAAACTATGGAGCAGTACATGAGCAAGACCCGAGCTGACTATGGATCAGGGGTTGCTGGGCCCAAAATTAAAGACAAGGATAACTTTGAACTAAAGGGACAATTTATCAAGGAACTATGGACTAAGACCTTCAGCGATTCGGATCATGAAGATGCGAACGAACACATTGAGAAAGTTCTTGAGATCGTCGATCTATTCCACATTCCAAATATTACTATAGACCAAGTGATGCTTAGAGCATTCCCTATGTCCTTGACTAGAGCCGCAAGCCGTTGGCTAAGAAACCAACCAACTGGTTCAATCACAACTTAGGATGGTCTTAAAACAAAATTTCTAAACAAATATTGCCCACCTGCTCGAACTACAAAGAAGATGGAGGAAATCAATAACTTTCAGCAAGAACCAGATGAAAACCTTTACCAAGCATGGGAGCGATTTAAATAACTCTTGATGAAGTGTCCTCAACACTATTTAATGGAGATGCAGGAGGTAATCTTGTTCTATAATGGATTGGGAATTCCTACTCGACAAATTCTTGACTCAAGAGGTGCAATACCATCAAAGACTGCTGCTGATGCAAAAATAGCCATCCAAGAAATGGCTGAATACTCTCAGAAATGGCATAATGGAACATCTAGGTCAAGAAGTACTGAAACTTCTGACGGATTGGCAGCTATACAAGCACAACTCAATAATCTTGGAAGAGAGATCAAGAAAGTGAATGAAAAAGTCTATGCTGCTCAAGTTGGATGCGAACAATGCAAAGGACCCCATTACACCAAAGATTGCCCACTCAAAGAAGAAGGGAAAACCCTAGAAGAAGCTTACTACACGCAATTTGGTGGACCTTTTCAAGGAGGGGGATATAGAGCAGCAGCTCTAGGATTCTATCAAAGGAACAATGTGAATCCTTCATACCAAGAACGAAGGCAATCTATGGAAGATACCCTGAGCAAGTTTATGAGTGAATCAGCAAAGAGACATGAAGAAAACTCCAATTTGATTAAAGAAATCTGAGCTTCGACGGATGCTGCCATTCGAAACCAAGGAGCATCGATTAAAACTTTGGAAATTCAAATCGGGCAAATGAGCAAGGTACTATAGGAAAGAGGATTTGGAAGTCTACCTAGCTCTACTGAAGCGAACCCGAGAGATCAAGTCAAGTCGATTTCAACTACTATTGAAGCTGATTCATGCCCGATACGCCGTATTAGATCTTCCCAATACGCCGTATCCACTTGACAGAATCGTACACTCATGTACAAGGCAAGACAAACGATGATTCCATCTCTAAGTTGTTTGAATGGTTACTATTGTGAAGAAAAAAAGCGATCATATGGACCAGAAGCTTCACATATCAATAATTTCATACCCAGAAAGGAGAAAGACCCAGTGAGTTTCACTTTATCTTGCTTTATTAATAATGTTTGCTTCAATAATGGCGTTAGTGTTATGCCTCTCAATCTGACCTACCTTAATTTATGGATTGGTAATTAGCTCACACTAAGTTGACAGTTGAATTAGCAGACAGGACAGTGAAATATCCAAAAGGAATAGCTAAAAACGTACTAGTAGGAATTGGTAAATTTGGTTTCCTAGTAGACTTTATAATTCTAGATATGCCCGCGGATATCAAAGTGCCCTTGATCCTCGAAAGACCATTTTTGTCTACCGCCCGTGCTAAGATTGATGTTTACAAAAGAAAGATTACTTTAAGGGTCGAGGAAGAAAGGATTATTTTCACAAGTGTTAAACCTACTAGTAGTTTAATAAAAAGGGCCTACATGCTAAGTTTGAGAGAAAGAATAGAACTTGATTTAGAAGCTAGGCTTATGGGAGAGACTTTGGTGATTAATAGATCATTGAACCCTTTCTTTAAGAATTACATTGAATTAAATGATCTAAATGAATTATTTGAGCTTAGAAGAAATTAAGGTGATGATTTGATGCCCACCATTGAGAAAGGTAAGGTAATTGAGGAATTTAGAACTAGGGATGATGAACTTGACGCTGGAATTGATGATTACCCTAATTATTATGACTATGATAAGAAGATCCATATAGATTGTGCTCACAACTTAAAGTTTTCTTGCATGATAGGATTTGAATTTACACACGCTAACTTTTCCCATTATTGTATGTCAATGTGATGTCCAAAACGTTTCATAACTCTATAATGAAAGATAAGATGGTGTACAAAGGGAATAATGTTATAGGAGCTTTTATGGATGTGCCTATTTTTGTTGGAACCTTTTCTGTTGTGACGGATTTTGCAGTTTTAGAAAATATAGATGCTTATTGTGATGAAGGAATGGGCGATGTTATTTTTGGCGAACCATTTTTAAGAGAAGTTGGAATTAAAACAAGACGGTTCGAAGGGATGATTACCATTTACAATGGTGATGATGAAGTAACTTACCAAATGGTGCGATCACATCCGTGGTTTAAACACCACACTAATGAGAAATGCAACAAGATTCCACCATTACTGAAGGTAAGTGAAGAAGATAAGATGAATGGAATCTCGCATCCATACCAAAAGCTTAAAGGGTTCTACAAAGGAGTATTGAAATTAAGACCTGGTTACATTCGAGATGCAAAGATGGAAGAATGGCTCACACGCGAGCACATTAGAGTGTATGAGATGGAATGGTGATGAAAAGCTGAAGAAAAAGTCTAACTTAAAGACTTCACTATAAACAAAAGTGCTTCCAGGGAGACAACCCAGAATGTTATTTATTTTATCGAGTCTGTCTTCCCAGACATCAATACGGCGTATCCGCTCCATACCACACGGCGTATTGATTGTCTGGATGTTATCAGTCTTTACTTTTTATGCACTTTAAAAACATTATTGTCAGTTATGGCAATACGGCATATTCATGCACATGATACGGCGTATTCAATAGACTGACTCGTATTTAGATACTTTTTACAGGTTTCTCAATACGGCATATTCCAGTTTATGGATACGGCGTATCGATCTCCTGTATAGTTTGTTTAGTTTAGTTTAAATTAACGTAGATACAAGAAGGAATGCCAATATGTTTTTTCCTATATTTTTACCACAGGACCTCAAACGGGGGAGAAATATCGACGAATATTGGTGGAGAATCTACAAATCTAGAGATCGTGAAGTGTTGGAGTCTTGAAACCTCAAGGCGGTTGTTCAACATGAATTCTTGCTCAAATAAACTCAACTTGGAGAATCTACCGAGCAAATATCAGGGGAGTTTCTCATTCTAATTCTTTTTAATTCCCGTATTTAATGTTTTATATATACAATTATCTTGTGCTGTTGATCTTGAAGTAACATGCCCCGGATCCTTATTCCGCTGCGACCCATTTTGGGGGTGTTACAAAACTGCTCTTACTATATCCACTACCGAAGCCGAATACGTAAGCCCTGGAAAGGCATGTCAACAAGCACTATGGATGAAACAAGCTCTCATCGACTACGACGTACGGCTCGACGACGTTCCTATCATGTGCGACAACAAGGGCGGGATTAAGCTTAGCAAAAACCCGGTGCAACATTCTCGTACCAAACACATCGAAATACGTCACCGCTTTCTTCGCGATAATGTCCAGAAAGGACATATTTCAATCAAAAAAGTGCCGTCCGTCGACAACATCGGCGACATTCTTACTAAACCCCTTAAACATGAATCGTTTAACTATCTACGTCTTGGTTTAGGAATGATGGAACACATTCCATAAACCTTATGTGTCCGCTTCTCCTTCTTCTAGTTTCGATTCTAGTCCGTATTCTACTCCATGTCGTGACAACTTGAATACTTCATCCGAAGTACTTTAAGCATTTTTAATTCGCAAAATGCAAATTAAAATGTCACTCCTCTTTGTTAAACTTTCGTCAATAACTCAAGTCAAAAACCCTCTACTGAGGGCAGCCCCCATATAGGCGGCCCCCCAATATATTTGGGACCGCCAGGAGATATGGGACCGCCATCAGCAGACCATAATTTGAAGCACTTAACAAAAAATTTCAAAACACAAAAACAAATACTCCCTTACCTGCTGCCATTGACGAACACGACTCAAAACCCACCAAAACTCAAAATTAACCATTAAAACATCAATTGAAGATCAAATTAACACTAATAATCAATCCCAATATCACAAAGATCATCAATTGTAAGTCATTTCATCTATTTTCTTTCGATTTGAGTCTAGGATTCATGATGAACATAAAAAATTAAAATTGGGGATTTTTTTATTTTTCTTTCAACTTTGTACAATTAAGACTACTAGGATACAATGTATAACTAATATGCTTCCACTTTCTTACCTCCACAAATCTCTACTCAAAATCATAGTGAAAACTATTTGCATGAACTCCTACACCTTTTAAATTCTGCTTGATACAACATTTACATGCAATTGAGTTAAACTTAATATTTTCACCTCCCTCTTCACATTCATCATCCTCTTGTATAGACCAAGTAATTTTCATTCGGACTTTTGTCACTGTTGCTTGGGAACTCGGTTAACTCTTCAATATATTAAAAAAATGACCTGTAGCCGATTCAAATCTCTCACATTAGGCCTCAACCCTTTCCCATTCATCCTCACTTACCAAATATCCTTATAATCTTCCTAAACTTCAAGAATATTCTATCTAGTTTCCTTCTAGTAGATGCTTTAATTGTGGTGTTTGTTATGCTTATTTTTGTTGTATCTTCATATATTGTCCCTATATGGTTATATTGCTCTCTTAGAATTTGAATTGTCTTCTATGTATTAAGTTTCCAAAAGTGTGGATTATAACGTTGAGATATTTTTCATGCTATGTTAGCTTGTACTTGTACTTCTAACCTTGTTTTGTAGCAAACAAATTATCGTAAGATCGATCCCTTAGTGCCCCGAACGAGGGGGAGCATACATCAAGGGGGAGTCTTTATTCATCGATTTATTTCTCTCTACTACAATTCGACGATCAACCTTTTTGGATTCGACAAAAAGGGGAGAAATGGAATTAAACTCATTAGTAATTTATAAACCTCTATATTTGTTACTAAATGAGTTTATATTTTGTCATCATCAAAAAGAGGGAGATTGTTAATACAAATAATGTCTAAAAACGTTATTTATATTTTTCGACCTCTCGATGTTTTGATAATAACAAAATGTAAAAATGTTTACGATAAAAATAAACGTTTATAATTTACTAGCCATAAAATTCTATTTCTAAGATTAATCACTTAAGGTATGGATAAACAAATTATTAAACATGATTAGTGATTAAGAAAATATTTTTATTAAACCTTACATTTTCTATTTAATGTGTTTTTATAAAAATATAAAAACAAAATATTTATTTATAAAAGAAATGTATTATTAAAATAATAAATTTGAAATCAGATTTTTTCCTCCAAAATGGAAGGTTCTAAAACAGATAACACCTTCCCCACAAAAAGACAAAAAGAGGAGCGTAGTCTACGGAGGCTCCCTTATAGGCTTGGCAGCCCCCTAATATATTTGGGACCGCCGCCAGCACAACGGCTCTTTTTGTCTCCTATAAATATTAGGCCATCCCATCTGAAAAACAGAACCTCTTGCAGAATTTTCTCAGATCTTACTTTTCTCTCTTGTTTCTTTTCTTTCTAAAACAATATCTTAATCACTAACATTACCTTGATTCTTGTTTCAGTGATTAATTCTCTCTTCCTCCCTTCTTCTTCTACATCAGTGTAAGAGAAGAATCAATGTATTCTTCTACATACAAATTGTTATTAAGTGATCTCCTTCTTCCTCCTCAAGATCACAAGTCTTTATTATATTAACTTTGTGTTGTTGTGTAAATTGGATTATGTGTAGATCCAATTATGTTATAAAGTATGTATTTGTGATTTAGAGTGTGTCATCTAAAGTATCTATTTGTGATGTGTAAAGACTTAGTGACGTCTTAGATTGGATCTAGCTAGATTTGGACCTCGACATCTAGCTTAGTGTTCGGAAAAGAAGTAAGCACATGTAAACTGTTTTCTCCGCCTAAAGGGGCTTGTGGACATAGTTAAATCTTGAGTGGAGTACTCAGGGAGTGGAGTGGATCGAAGAGGTGCTTGTAAGCGGAAAACCACTTATAAATCTTGGGGTCTTGGTTTTGATCGTTTTTTCTCTATCTCTCTTATAATTGTTATTGTTTTACTTAGTTTTTAGATTAGATAGTTTAGTGGTTTGGGAAATTTCATAATTGTTGATTGATTGAACATTACACCTCGATTCAAAGCATTTTATAAGCCAAAGTTTAAAAACGGTCAAATGTAATCTGTAAACTATTCAAACCCCCTTTTAATTTCTACAGTACCAATTAATCAATAATTATATAAAAAGTGGGGCAAAAAGATGGGATTAAGGATATAATAAAGTGACGTTATTTGATACATCAAATATTCCCCCAATTGCTCCACTTGTCCTCAGTAAACTTTAAAAAAAAAAATTGTTATGACACATTGTTCCCAACCGAAGTGAGGATTTTCTGTGAAGGCATCGTTATGTCCTTATTCACCTGTACATAACCAAGCTCCTCATGAAATATGGAAATGAAAACACTCAGATCACTCAACTAATCTAGGGTGCAACATTTAAGTAGTACGCTCAATTGCTCGGTCGTGATTAGCTTTGTATCATAGGCTTGGCAAGGATACACATCTCCACCGCTAAAGCTAAGGAAGAACAAGTCAAAAGCTAAATTGGGTTAAGAAGGCTTACGGTTGATCATTCAACAGTCTTTCACCATAAGTACACACCAAACTAAGGGAGCTGCATCGTACATACCACGGCGTAACGACAGAATAGACATGTACTATCCAACTCATCCTTGTTCGTGTTTAAACCTGCGGTAGGATGAAGAATGATACTAGGTTGGAACCTTCTAACTTTCACCAAAAGTCATAAACCAACAAGGCAGCTAAGACATGCATACATGGCCGTAATGACGGAATAGACATGCATGCTCGAACAAGTCCTCGTTCGAGTGGACACTAAGGTTAGTTGCTAGGAAAGGGAAGTAAAATGGGTGTTAAGTAAAATTCACGAAACAAATAGATTAAGCCAACAAATAAGGTGCGGTTGCTAGTAACTTTCTCCCGACCGTTCCATGACAAAGACTCGAACATATAGACAGACGCCTCGATCACAGAAATGACAAAGACAACCTAAGTTGGCGTTCCCATAATGGTCAACTTCCCTTACATCCCGCTCTTTACATACTTTTACATAAGTGGTGATATCGGCCACTTTTTACAAGACTTTACATCGTTGATTTTTGTAACGTATCAACGAATAATCGATCCTTCCAAGTAATTCCTTCGGTATAAACTTCTTTTGAACCGACTATTTTTCTTCTTTCTCTTTTTTTGCAATACATCATAAACCTCGGTTTAATTCCACCGTCTTCACTATCATAATTCATCCGGATAATCTTTTCCTTGTAGTACTTTTTCTTCTTCGGACATGATTCATAATCGCGAAAGTAGCGAAACTTACGAGCTACATATTTTTCCCATTGCATTGTGCAATTTCCCGACCATTACAGAGATAGAAAAATTTCACTTTGACACAGGAAATACAAAACTTTACACGAAAGCAACTAGCAACATTGGTAAAATAGGCTTAATCTACACGGTAGGCTAAGGTGCAAAGGTGTAACGAAACATATAATATGGTGTAGAAAAAGAAAGGAATGGCTCAACAGGTTGTTCTAGGGGATTTTACTCTAAAAATGAGAGTAATCAAGGGTTACACGGGAATTAACTAACCAGTGTGGTTAGTTATTTTTACGACATGTAGGCTATTTGGTTTAATCCTATAAATTTATCAGTTGAACATGTTCTTCCATCTAAATCCATAGTACTAATCATGGCGGTCTCGAGTGATATACCAGGCCAAGTTCTAAAGTCCACTACATCACCGGCACACTCATAATTTTGTGGAATTTTTTAGTAGACAGTTGGAAATGGAATAGGCTTAATTCTCACAATATGTATCAAGGGTTATAGTGCGCTAGGTAATGTAACTAGTGATTTTTACAAAAGTCATGCTGAAAAAAAATTAAATTTTGGCCGTTTTTAAGCACTTCTATCTCGCTACAATGGTACAAGAAAACAATTAAACACACAACTGTACAGGGATCAATATGTCGTATCCCAAACCCTAGGATACGCCGTATTGTTCCTGTAAAAACAATTAAATACTAGAAATTAAATATTAAGTTTTGTTTAAACTGATAACGTCCAGACATCTCCATACGCCGTATCCAGAGGGGTTCGATATGATGTATAGAGTGTCTGGAAAGACAGACTCGTGCAAAAAACAATTAAAATGCGGCAAACAATTAAAATGATCGGGTTGTCTCCCGGGAAGCACTTTTGTTTCAGTTGGTCTTTAAGTTTGACCTTTTTCCTTCTTACGTGTCGAGCTCTATCAATTTGTTATCACCCGTGTTGAAATTTCTATCGTGGTATTTTTTTTAACCTATGTTCGTTGACCTTAAAGCTCAAACCATCGTTGTTGATGATTTCGACTGCTCCATAAGTGACAGGTCTCGTTTATTTTGAATCAAACATATCGATCAAGGAAGCATAGAGAGAATAATAGAGTATGGCAAGTATTCAAATTTCAAATGATATTAAAAATAGAGGGAAAATAGAAGAGTTAGTTACAAAACATCACCCTCTAATAAAGATTAGAGGGGTATTTATAGGTGAGGAAAGGAGGCTTTCCTTCCTTTATTTTCCTAACTTAACATTTCTAGTCCCTAGACTTTGATAATTATGTTATTTCATTATTTTAGCATAATACACCTTATTATAAACTACTTTGACATTAACAAAAGAAAGACTAATGACTAAATAATACAAAATCACATAATCGACACTTTTAATAATCCTAACAATCTCCCCCTAAGGGTCGATTATTCAAGGCGTTCTCTTCGTGGTCCAAGTGGTCTTCCATTCACGAACATCTCCCATCTTCTCATTTGTCTATGAAGCTTCAATCTTTCTTCAAACAACTTTAAGTACTCTGCTTCTTCTTTAGTGAGATCTTTTTATACATACCCATACTTGATATCATTATTGTAAAACTCTTCAGACCTTGTACACTCCTATTTAAACATTGATCACAAAACTTATAGATCTCTGATGTTTCTCCCGTCTCTTTTTCTTGCTATTCTTGTATATAATTCCTGCTTGTCATAGATGGATAGAACAATTCTTCATGATCTTCAATTCATGGGGAAAGTCATGGTGGTACAGTGGATTACCCCTTTGCTATTGATAGCTTTCAGTTCATGTTGAATGTCATTGCATCTTTACCATATCGCTGTTCTTCCTAATGAATACGGATAAATTATCATAGCAATATGTATCTGCATGATCGGTACCTTGCAATTCTAATCAACATGTATTTGTCCTCAATATCATTTTGTTAGTTCTTTAATCAGGCTCGGTTATCGATACTTATGAATCATTAGCTCTTCTTGCAACAATCTATGTGATAAACTTGTGTTCATGACCCAATTTCCTAATATGTCTTGATGACTTGAATGATTTTTGAGTTCAAAATAAATCTCTTCCTTTGGTTTTCTAGGCTCTTTTGTTCCTTATGTAGATGTTTTTATGGGATTCTTCAAATGTGTAACACCATATCGAGCTTAAGGATAAATTTCTTTACACATGTATTCACCCCATCTGGAAGTTCGTTCTTCAATTTCATTCATTTAAATAATTGCTGGAAATTGTGAAGTGACATACTATTTTCTAGGGTCATAATTCCTTTCTTCAAATACCAAAAGGTCTTGATTTATCAGGAGATAACGCTGGAGCTTTCAGGATTCTTTTTGACAGCTATGAACTCATAGTGGGGTTTTCGTGGAGGTGGAGAGAACAACAAATTTCTTTTCTACTCTCCCAGACAATGTCACTCTTCAATAATTCTTTATCTGATCAATGTGATTACTGATGCTTATTCCTAAGATATATCTCTGTCTCAAATTCTCACTCAGCCATCTTTTTTAGCTTGCTTCATCAATGGTCAGCGATACTTCTTCCATCATGTCTTGTGATACTTGCCATTCGTGGTATTTCATTTCATCTGAAGCATAAGAATCTTCGAAAAATCAAAATCTCATTTGCTCTTGATTACCTGAAGTTTTGATGGAGCTTGTTCCTCTTGAAAAAACTGTCAGATGATAACTCTCCAGGACACATAAGGCTTCATACTTGATGTCTTCTGTGCTTCACTATTCAGCCCCTCGGGATGGAATCAGTCGTGAGGGAATCGTCCTGATCCTTGGGCGAAACGGTAGGTGTTCTACATGCAGTTTGTAGTACCGTATTTCTTTCAAACTTCATCTGGAGAGCCAACCATATTTTTATGTCTTGTTGTTGCAATTAAGGATCAGCTTTCATAGCAAGATACAATTGATATTGTTGATCTGGAACAGAGGATGTTTGTAATTGAGCTGGATGAACATGAAGAATATGTCCAGACATATAACTTCATACGGATGCATCAACTTGAGAAGGAATGACATTGTCAATTGCATTCTCAATTTATGTCGAAATTTGAGCCTAAATATTTCTACGTTCCTGCAGAATAGCTTTAGCAATCAATCTTTCCTTCTCTTCTTTAGCCTTTTACCTCTCTAGAATCAATCCTTCCGCAACATACACTAGAACTTGATTCTGAACTTGTTCAGGAACTTGCTTCATAACTTGCTCCTTAATGTGTTTATCTACCATAGTGGGTAATGTCTCAACCATTACATCATAAAGATTATCAGCAAGTGTATCGAATGACTTTCTTGGCATGAACCTCGCTCGTAGATGTGCAAATAAGTAACCATAACATCCCTGTAACTCCTGAAAGAAGCTCTTGTAACGTTTGAAGCGAGTAGGTTTTGTCTTGAACAATAATAGAAGTCGATTCGTTTTAGCTAACTTTTTGTGAGGTGAACTTGATGATGATGTAGTATGAGGAGTATCCATCAATTCCTGAAGTTTCTCGGTATCCGAAGATACGAGATTAGTATGAATCCTAGGAGATCTAATTGGTTTGGGGATCGGTGAATTCCTAGTCTCCTATACAATCTTCCTTTTCTCCCTTCTCTTTAATTCATACACCTCATCAGTTATTTCTTCATCTTCATCATTTACATTCACTGGTATAACAACTTTCGTAATATCCACCACTGGAGTCTCCTTAGTAATCTCCACCTCCGGACTTTCCTTATTACTCTTGGGCTCTAGCCTAATGTCGAGAATATTTGATTCATCATTCCTAGGGATTGAACTATCATCAACATTCTCTTATCCATCCACCATCTTTTTAATTTCTTCAGATGCCAAGTGCTCATCAACCAGTTCTACATTTTCCCTTGCTTCCTGCTCCTCACAACATTTATGCTCAGCAAGACTAACTTGTAATGTAATGTAAAATCATCCCCTGCCCTAACTCTCTGCTCGCAGAGTCCAACTACACATTTGGATCATCTCGACCGAGTGTAGAGCTGGTGGAAGACGTGTGGAAACTCCTTTCAGGGATACAAGACGAATCACAGATGATGTCTTAGAGCACTTGACTCTGCAATTCTATTAGGGTTAGGTGACTCTAGGTGGTACTAGTTGTCCTATGCGTTCCTAGGGTAGGGACTCTAGTCGACTGTGACTGAGTCAGAGGAACATATATCCCAAACACCTGCATACATCATTATTGCTTTGTGTGCTCTTTCTTCAGTGATCATCCAAGCTGGTATCTGCATTCCAGCTTTGTTTTTGTGGTCTTCCTGAGTTAAAAAATATTCTTCATGATATTATCATCTTGAAGTTGTGATACATGTCTCGAGCACGGCTTGAGATGTCCATAGAAAGATTGGTAATGTATTGATGACATGATCTTTGTTAAATCTTGGATATGGAATCGAAGTTGTTGGATGATGAAGCGAATAGTAAAGTCCTTCCCATAGTAACTTCGAATAAATTCCCACATGATTGTTAGTGACAAAAGCAATACAAATTGCATTATTTGCAAGGCGGTTGTTCCCATCCAGTGACATGTGTAGTCAAGCATTTGGAGAATATCTTACATAACGTTTGCCATGGCTACAGAAGACCAGTTGTCTTGAAACTTGATGATGTCTTCTGCTCCATTATAAATCTCAATACTTGTTTGTAGAATGGAACCATGTCAGAAAATGATGGTGGTGGTACGAATGAATTATGATTGTTGTCAGTTGCTTGTGGAGGATGAAATATTGTTCTGAAGTCATCAGTGTTAGAGTAAGTACTTTTCTGCTCGAGCATAAACTTGAGCCTATCTTTGATCGTCTTCCTTTAAATTTATGCCAGAACTGTGCCATATAAATCCAAGGTACGGGATGAGAACTGAATGTGAATTTTAAATGAATGTTTTCTTGATGATATTCGTCAGAATTTTGCTTTCCGGTGGGCATTGCACCTGCTCGAGATCAACTTTCTTGTTAGCATCCATAAGATCATATCTTTTGTTTGGAGGGCACAATTCATCTGGATGAACATCAGCTGCATGTTTTTGTTGTGCCATGATGATTACTGAATGAATACAATTGAGATGTTGATACCTAACCAATTCCACTTGGACTTTTTGTCTTTTTTTCCACTGTGGCTGTTTTATAGGTCATGTCAATTTGTTTGAAACAATATTTTTGATCAGTTTATTTCCCATGTGCTCGTTCTTGATTTTTCTAACACATGCCATACGCTTTATTCTTTTGATTTACCATTTTTGTGTGTTCTGGAAATTCTTTTTCGAACACACTTTTGATTTCTTTTTGGTATGATTTAGCTTCTCTCTTTTTTTGTTTTTAGATTTATCTCACCAGATATTCTTTGTGACATGATACTCTTTCAAGAATGATGAAGATTTCTCTTTTGATTTTAATCAAGTCTCTTTTATGAAAAATTAAATATAAATCATTCAACTTCTTAAAATTGTTTTGTGAGAGAGTGTCATTTTGACATAATAATAGATTTTGAGAACTTTTTTCAGAAATCTTTTTGACAAAAACTTTCATTATAATGATAACATAGAATGTAGGTCCTTGGTCTTGGATCTATATAGCTCTTGTTAAGACAGTTAGCTAACTTGAATAAATCAAATCAACTATGTGAGAGACATGACTGTGAATATCAAGTGTTAATTCGGAATCTTAACTCAAGAATTATAGAAAGAACAATAATAACTAATTTTGCTATTGATTTCTATTAAGCTTTAATGCTTCTATTTTTTTATATCTAACTCTATGCCGTAGGGTTCCTTTTATACACCAAGGAAAACCCTAGACAGGCTTTACAAAATAACTTGTGAAAGGATAATACATATATTTCCTAGGATATCTGACTTAAAATATCTCTGAGATACTATTACTTCTTTTTGGTACTTAAAGACTTAACTAAATACGACCAGTACTAACTATAGTACTGCCACTCTACCAGTACTAACTATAGTACTGCCAGACTTAACTTAGTACTGCCAGACTTAACTTAGTACTGCTAGAATAACTTTATACTACCAGACTTAACGGGGTGGTTTGTACTTCCAGTATTAAGATCTTTTACAATATTTTTCCTATTAATCCTCCCCTTAATTGACTACTTATGAATCTTCAAGTTTCTTCAAGTGTCTTCCATTTGAGCTTCCTGAGGATGTTGAAAATAAAACTCTTCAAATTATTCTTGAGCTTCATTTCTTCAAATCATCTCTTTTTGATCTTTGTATCCATCATTCTTCAAACCTTTTCAGCAACCCTTCATATCAGCAATCACATCATATAGTTTCAGACTATTCTCATCACTTCCAGGTGTGTTAACTCCTGTGAGAGGTGAATCATTAAAACTTTAAATGGATTTGATGTCTCTTTACCAGTTAGCCATTTACTCTGGAGTAGTCAGTCCTTTGGCCACCAAAAAGGTGCATGTCCATGTGACTGAAAACCATTTCAACTCTCAGTACATGAAACATTGGTGAGTTGAAATACCCAATGGTTGTTTGGCAAACCATTAAGCCATAAACGGATTTGATGATGCCTTTAGTCGCCTGTAGCGTTTTCTCAGGGCTAGTCAATCCTGTGGCACCTAGAAAAGGTAATTCCCATGGTGGATTGATTACCATATCAACTCTTTGTACATGAAACTTGGTGAGTTGATGTACATCACTTTTTGGTTAAAGTGGTCAACCATCTAATATGGATTTGCAATTTGTCTTTACTATAAGCCATAATCTCATGGCATAGTTATGGTTTTTACACACTTTACCACTAAACCTAAACTTATGGGCTAGACAAAATCTTTACTAAACCAGATATGGTGAGTGATAAACCATACAATTTTTGGCAAATTGTCAGTCATTAACGGATTTGAGAAGTCTTTACCAAGAGCCGTTTGCTCCTGGACTAGCTGGTATGTGCTTAATTACACATACCATTTTCTATCAAAAACGGACTTAAATGACTAAAAACGTACCAAAAATACATTGTATTTGTATGTTTTGCATTTGTGTTGTGCAGGGAACGGATATCACACAAAGGACACCCCCCCCCCCCCCCCCCCCCCCCCCCACCCCCCAAAAGAAAGCCAAAAAACAAACAAAGACCAAGCACGAATGGAAAAATACAAAGTCCAAATCAAAGCCAAAGTCAGTCAAAGTTAAAAAAAATCAACAGGAAAGTCAACCTCGTCAAAGTCAAAAGTCGACCAAATGAAGAAAATACAACTTGAGGGACTAAAATTGCCAAACCTCAAGTTGTAATACGAGATAAAAAAGGAAGGGCTGAATTGCATACCTAGCTGAAGTATAACTTTAGGGGCCAGTTCTGCCAAACCCTAAAAGTTGTATCATAAAAGGGCGAAGTGTGCAATTGAAGTTATAAGAGATGAGGGGCCAAAGTGCCAACTTGCCCAAAAATTTTTTCCGCCTAACAAAACCCCAAATACAACTCACGGGTGTCTTCCCACCCTTTTACCCTGCAACCTCTTCAACACCCTGGATAAAACACTTCCCCCTCCTCCACTATCTCCCCCAGCTTTATAATTGCCATGTTGGCAATCCCTCACCATTTTCAAGTAAATTCGTGGTAGATTGACTCAAAAAGTAGCACAAGAAGTTTACATGGTGAATTACTTTTATCAAGTCCTTCACACACAAAAACACCTAGTGTAGCTCTAACAAAAGAAGCACAAGCTTGCAAGTCCAGAACAAGAAAAGACTTGGCTATAAATAATCGCCATTTTGTACAGCCTTGATGCATGTAGAAATAGAACTTAGATTATTTTTAGTTTAATTGTCATTTTAATTAAGTCATTTACAGCTTATTATACTTTTCTTTTAACTTTGTACTAATTTCCAAGTTTAATGAAGTGTTGAGGTTTTAAGTTAAATTCCCATATTCAAATTCGAAGTTCTAAATTGCTAACTAGTGCTTATGGTGTTTGATCACTGAAGCTTTCAAAAGTGGCTTGTTTCTATAAGTTGTTGTTTTTTAAAAGAGAAGAAAATGTAAGCAGTAAGAGAAAAATCACAAAAATCACTCTAAATACACCAAATCTTATTTATGGATGATAAGCAGTTCTGGATTGGGCTTATGGACTCTCCTAGCTTGTTGATCACTAGAGCTTGTAGACTCTTTGTTTAACCCTGTTTTGAGCAAGGGAGTTGTAAGTCTTTATTTTTCTTATTTTGCTTATTAACTGTAGAACTGCTTATTAGTGCTTATTTGTTACTTATATTTGCTTATTTATGCTTTATTACGATGTTTAGTGCTTATCTTGCTTAGTTGTTAGTTTAAAAAGTGACTTGTGCTCATTTCTTAGTTAGTACTGTTAGTTATGAGTTAAAACTGTTAGAATGATTTAGCTTATTTAAGTGCTTTATTGGATTAAACCTGTTTATAAGTGCCTTATTTGTTATTGATAATCTATTTTTAACAAACTAGGACCAAATCGGCTTAAAATAAAAAGAAAAATGATTTTTGAAAACTTTAAGGGGAATTTTCAACTAGCAGTACTAACCCATAGTTAGTACTGCTAGTTCTCTTTTGGGGATTTTCAGCTAGCAGTACTAACTTTGAGTTAGTACCGGTAGTTAAAACTGCTAGTACTGTTAGTTCATTATTGCTTATTAGCTTATTATTTCTGCTATTTAAGATTTGCTTAGTTTTTTATAAGTAGTTTAAGCCCATTTTCGCTACTGTTTTAGTAGAGATTATTTAAGCTTGTTTGACTTTTCAAAGTATTTCAAGAGTTTATCAGTTTTTAATTGTTTTAGCTTTATTCGCCATTCTAGTTTATTCTAGTTGATATTCTTATGCTGAAGTGCTTATTAGGGATAGTTTAAATATTGTTTTAGCTTGTTAGCTATTTCTTGTTCATTGTGTTTTATCATAGCTAGCTAGTACTAACTAAAAGTAGCAAGTAATACTCCAAGTGGAGTACTGTTGTCATATTGTTAGTACTGTTGTTAGTACTGCTGAGTTTCTCTTGTCTAGTTAGCCCTAGCTTGCTGAGTTTGTTAATTTAGGTTTTAGCTAGCTTATTTGGTTTTGTTTAGATAATATAGTTTTTTTGCTCGCATTTTTACATTCCCGTCTCATTTTAGGTTTAAATCATTCTAGCTTTCGTTTTTTAGGTTTTATTTAATCGTTTTTGCATATTTAACTTGTAGAAATAGAAAACCAATCATAACCTTGTCATATTCAAACAACGATTATCAATTCGTCATTCAATTTTCCATTCAAGCCTCGTTGGGACATAACGACCTGGAAATATTCTATACTACTTCCGGTTTCATTGATTTTGTGGATTTTGATCCTTGTTATATATTTATATTAACTTATATTTATTTATATATAAAAAGGAAATAGATTTCACGAATCAATTTTTGGCGCCGTTGCCGGGGAGGCTGTGAAACGAATTTCGTAAACATTTGACAAATTGTGTTTGAATTTGTGAATATCTCTTTTATTTTTATAAAAAGACAAAAATAATTTTCATTTCTTTTTAGTATATATTTATAAAACAAGAAAAACCAAAAATATAAAAGCATTGTCTTAATCAAGAAATAAAAATATCAATCATATAATACTTTCACTAAAGTATTATCTTAATAAATTCCGGTGAACTTGTTGGTTCCCAAATTGAACAAAAGATTTAAAAACTTGCCATTTATGTCGCTTACGACGTACGGCTCACCTCGATTTGATTAACAAACTAAAAAGTAGGTATAAGGAGGGTTGTTCCGAGGAACTACGACCCGAAAGGAGAAATAAGCTTCGCGCTATTCCTACTCCTCCGCTCACCTGTGCGTTTATCATTTTGAGAGCTACCGTGAAGTAAGTAGATTATTTGGTTGAAGTTGTCCTACCTCATTGTCCGTTAAAATACATTGTGAATAAATCATTGAAAAAACCAAAAAAAAAATTAGTGTAAATTTTCTTTTTATATTTCTATTTTGTGCATGCGCACTCGTTCTCAAGCCCGTAAACGTCGACAACAACAAGTCCGACAAACTTCTGTTGAATCACCCAATCTTGAGAAACCAAATAACAATCAAGAAACTTTCAATCATCCCATAGTTACGATGGCCGATAATCGTACTATGGCGCAATTACTCGAAGCACCCACCGAGGGTTACGAGGATGCGATCGTTGTTCCCGAAATTACCGCGAACAACTTTGAGATCAAGCATGGTCTACTTAATCTTGTTCAAAACAAGCAATTTTTTGGACATGATAAAGAAGACCCACATGCTCACATCCGATATTTCAACAAGATCACTTCTACGATGAAGTTCCCGAACGTCCCGAGTACGTCGGTTAAGCTTATGCTTTTCCCATTTTCCCTCGAGGGAGCCGCCCGGATTTGGCTTGAAAAAGAACCCCCTCGATCGATTCTTACATGGGATGATCTTGTTTCGAAATTCATTAACAAATTCTTCCCTCCCTCTAAAACAACAAATCTTCGAAATGAAATCACGAGATTTCAACAAAAATTTGATGAAACGTTTTACGAGGCATGGGACCGATTCAATGATCTTCTTAGGGGATGCCCGCATCATGGGTTTTCAGAATTGCATCAACTCGATACATTCTATAATGCCCTAAATTCGAATGATCAAGATTCATTGAACTCCGCTGCGGGTGGTAACTTTCTGGATAAAATGCCTCGAGAATGCCTAAAAATCATCGAGAGCAAGTCCAAAGTTCGTCAATCACGAAGCAAGGCCATTGTTTCCAAAGTGAGTACGAGCTCTTCTACCCCAGCAGTTTCATCCGATGTTGCTGAGCTGAAAGATATGGTTAGAGCATTGATTCTCGATAAGAAAAACCAAACTCCAGTTCCCGCTCCCCGTAAAAGTGGTCGAGCAAAGTTGTGTAACTTGCGGGGGTGGTCATTCTTACCAAAATTGTCCAGCCACCAATGGCATCGTTTATCGTGAACAATATTAAGAGTAATGTCCAAAGCCGCCGCAGTTAACTACAACCAAGGAAATACCGGTTACCGACCCCCGATGGTTGCGGAATCAAATTCGACCTCCCCAGGTTTTCTCCTGTTCAAAACATCAAGGAAATAATCAAAACAATTACAACCGGGGAAATAAATTACAACGTAATGAGGAATAAGACCAAAATTTTCGTCCACCGGTTAATCATCCACAGCTTACCAAGCTCCGTCTTACAGACTCCGCTCCTCAGGCACACGGTGTGTCAAAAGCTGAGTTGGTAAAGCTACGTCAAGCTAACGATGCGGTGATGCAAACATGGCAAAGCCAAATGACCAATATAACGGACCTACTCACCAAATTTGTAAATAGTAATACCGCTTCTACTTCGAGTCGGGTCTCTTCCTAGCAAACACCATTGCTAACCCGAAAGGTGATGTGAAAGCAATCACCACCCGAAGTGGTGTTTTCCTATAATGGACCTAAAATTCTTCTCTTCCTAAAGTAGATCGGAAAATGAACACGAGGTGACAAAGGGATTACGTTGCAACCAAGCATGTAAAAACATCAACCCTCCATGGTCCAACTGATGACCAAATTGGTTGAGCCCGTTCGTAGCGTCAAGACTAAACCCAACAATGCCTTATCTTCAAGGGCCAACAAGAGATAGCTCCGTGAAAAGACGATCGTCTAGCTTCCAAAATTTATGGAGATTTTTCAAGATTCTCCATAGTTGAGCTAAGTTTCGCGGGACGCTCTCTACATCTTGCCCAATTTAAGCCAATGTTTAGAAAAGCTCCTCAATGACAAAGGATAAGAGAATTGAGTTGACAACGGACCTGGTGAATGAGATTACTCGGCGTGTAATCCTAAAAAGTTTCCCAAAAACTTGGAGACCCTGGTAGTTTTCTTATACCGTGTAATTTTCCGGAGATGAATGAATGCTTGGCCTTGGCCGATCTCGGTGCAAGCATCAACCTGATGCCTCTCTCCATTTGGAAAGAACTAAATCTCCCAGCTTTGACCAAAACCCGAATAATACTTGAACTTGCCGACCAAACAATTTCTACTCAACGCATCGACGAGGATGTTTCGTGAAAAGTTGGATGTTCTTCTTTCCTGCCGATTTTGTGGTCGTTGATTACGTTGCCGATCCTCGGGTTCCCCTAATTCTAGGAAGACCTTTCTTGAGAACGGCACGTGCCTTGATAGATGTTCACAGTGAACAAATGACCCTTAGACATGATGACCAATCCGTGACCTTCAAAGTTGGTGATACTAAGACTTTCTCCTACAATATCATTGAATCGGTTAACCGAGTCGATGTTATTGACATTGCTTGTGAAGAATATGTTCAAGAAGTACTTGAAATTTCTGAAAGTGGCAATCCCACTTCCCCTTCGGACCTTATGATTGATTCTCGCTCTCCATCTTTCACTCCCTTCGGAGGAAGTGATTTTCTAATGGAAGAGATCGATGCATTTCTTGAACATGATGATTCAATACCACCGGGTGTTGACGGCATCTATTTAAATTTTTTTTTCTGAGGGAGATTACTGTTTACCTGAGGAATTGTAAATTTTTTAATTAATATTTTAAATAAATTATATATATATTTCTTAAGTGTGATCAATAGTGACCCAAATCTCCCTCCGTCACTTGTGTTGTGAAATTAATGGTGACTGAAAAAGATTAAATCTTCATGTGAAGATCCTCCCGACCTAGAACTCAAAGACTTACCATCCCATCTTGAGTATTTTTTGGAGGGTGATGACAAATTACCCGTCATAATCGCTAAAAACTTGAAAGATGAGGATAAAACCGCCCTGATCAAGGTTCTTAAGTCACACAAACATGCCATAGCTTGGAAGATTTCTGATATTAAGGGGATAGATCCACAGTTTTGCACCCATAAGATTTTGATGGAGGAAAATGCCAAACCCGTAGTTCAACATCAGAGAAGAGTTAACCCCAAAATCCATGAGGTTATTAAGCAAGAAGTTATCAAACTTCTTGATGCCGGGTTAATTTACCCTATCTCTGACAGTCCCTGGGTAAGCCCGGTTCATTGTGTCCCTAAGAAGGGAGGCATAACCGTGGTAAAAAATGAAGAAAATGAGTTAATACCCACTAGGTTGGTTACGGGATGGCGAGTTTGCATCGATTACCGAAAACTCAATGATGCAACTCGTAAAGACCATTTCCCGTTGCCATTTATGGATCAGATGCTTGAAAGATTAGCCGGAAATGAGTACTATTGCTTTTTGGACGGATTCTCCGGCTACTTTCAGATCCCGATTGACCCACTTGATCAAGAGAAGACTACCTTCACCTGCCCTTACGGGACATTTGCCTATCGTCGCATGCCTTTTGGGTTATGCAATGCACCGGGCACGTTCCAAAGGTGTATGGTTGCAATCTTTCACGATATGATTGAGAAAACCATGGAAGTCTTCATGGATGATTTCTCGGTTTTCGGTGATTCTTTCTCCTCTTGCCTTTCCCATTTAGACAAAATGCTCCAAAGGTGTGAAGACACCAATCTTGTGCTAAATTGGGAAAAATGCCACTTTATGGTCAAGGAAGGAATAGTCCTTGGCCATAAGATTTCTAAATCCGGGATTGAGGTTGATAAGGCAAAAGTTGATGTCATTGCAAAATTGCCTCATCCCACTACCGTGAAGGGTATTCGCAGTTTTCTCGGTCACGCCGGATTCTACCGACGATTTATTCAGGATTTTTCCAAAATCGCCCGGCCTATGACCCACCTCCTTGAAAAAGAAACTCCGTTTATCTTCTCGAAGGAATGCATCGAAGCATTTGAAACCCTTAAGATGAAGTTAACCCAGGCTCCAATTCTAGTTGCTCCCGATTGGGACTTGCCCTTTGAAATCATGTGTGATGCAAGTGATTTTGCTGTTGGGGCAGTCCTAGGGCAACGTAAGACCAAGCACTTCCAGCCGATACACTATGCAAGCAAAACTATGACCGAGGCTCAAGCACATTACACTACAACGGAAAAAGAATTACTCGCAGTAGTGTATGCTTTTGAGAAATTCTGGCCATATCTTGTCTTGTCTAAAAGCATAGTATATACAGACCATTCGGCTCTCAAGTACCTACTTGCTAAGCAGGATGCTAAGCCAAGATTGCTCCAGTGGATTTTGCTGCTCCAAGAATTTGATGTCGTTATCCGTGATAAAAAAGGAGCAGAAAATCTCGCCGCCGACCACCTTTCTAGACTTGAAAATCCCCATCAAAGTGAGCTCGAGAAAAAGGAAATTACGGAAACATTTCCTCTCGAGACAATTGGGATGGTTGCTTTTCGTGGTGATGATAATGCCCCGTGGTTTGCCGATTTTGCAAACTACCATGCGGGAAATTTTATGATCAAAGGAATGTCGTCCCAGCAGAAAAGAAAGTTTTTCCCCCCACACCCCCCCCGCAGAAAAGAAAGTTTTCAAGACTCAAACACTACTTTTGTACGACCCCTCTGTTTTAAATATGTTCGGATCAAGTTCCCGGCGGTGGTGTGCACAGGCAAGGAAGCTACTCCGACATCCTCGAAGCCTGGCCATAATGGAAAACCCACTGGTGGACATCATGGTGCAAATCGCACCGCCAAAAAGGTATTTGATGCCCGGTTTTCCTTTCTGTCCCACGATTTACAAAGTTGCCCACAGAGTTAGTTAAAAACGCGACTCGTGCACAGCGTCATGGAAAAATTTCCAAACGTGATGAGATGCCCAAAAATCCATCCAAGTTTTATGAAATCTTGACGGTGGGTATTGACTTTATGGTACCCAGTTCCCGACTTTAAAAGAGGAACAAATATATACTCGTGCCGTCGGATTTACATTGTCGAAATGGGTTAAGCAAAAGCGCTCCCCACCCACATGCCCGAAGGTTGTTTTGCAATTTCACAAATCTCTCTTCGCCAGATTCGGATGCCCCTACAGTGCCAATCATAATGATCGCGGAACCCATATTTTGCAATGACCAGATTACTAAGGTCATGCTTAAATACTAAGTCAACCATCGTCTCATTCCTCCGCGTATCACCCACAAACAAGTGGGCAGGTTGAGGTATCCAATCGTGGCTTGAAAAGAATTCTTAAAAGGACCATAGGCAAAAACCGTGCCTCTTGGTCGTGATAAACTAATGACGCTCTCTGGCCTTCCGTTTACACTTACAAAACACCCTCGGGTGCACACATCCCGTTCAAGCTTGTATATGGAAAGCATGTCATCTACCGGTTTTGAGTTGGAGCACAAAGCAAACTGGCCCTTTCAGCATACAAACTTTGATATCAAAACCGCGGGTGATCACAGAAAAGTTCAACTCAATGAACTTAATGAACTTCGTGATCATGCCTATGAAAACTCTTTGATCTATAAAGAGAAAACAAAGAGAATCCATGACTCCAAGATCAAAAATCACGTTTTCAACGTCGGTGATCGAGTCCTCCTCTTTAACTCTAGATTGAAGATTTTCTCAGGCAAGCTTAAGACCCGCTAGAGTGGACCATTCACTGTAACCCAAGTTTTTCCATATGGCACTATCGAGTTATCCCAAAACTCCGGGCCAAATTTCAAAGTGAATGGTCATCGTTTGAAGCACTACTTTGGAGGGGACGTACCACAATTGGTAGTCCCAGATCTCCAGACGTTCCCCATGGACCAATAAATTCGGGGACGGGTCAAGCATAGTGACCTTAAACAAGCGCTTCGTGGGAGGCACCCCATGCTTATCAGTAGTAGTATTATGTAGTAATGAATAAGTGTTTTTGTGTGAGGAGGCTTACCTCTTCCATTACCCATGTTTTGTCCGTGTTTTGTGTTGTATGTCCAGGATTTCCCAGATTGTGAAGACTCTCGTGCTCGCGGTTTTGCCCTTCACTCACAAGAGTTTCACATCCTCAGCTTCATTTTAGGAATCTGATATCCTAATCTAATCGACTAACGTTTTATCTTTTGGCACACTTAATAAACGGCCTTAGATTTACGTAGGTACCCCCTTTAAAACATCGAGGACGATGTTTAGTTCTAGTATGGGGGGATCTTCGATTTGATTTTTGCCTGCAGCCGTTGTTGTCATGTAATCCCGTTTTTACCACCAAAATTTTTGCAAAAATACCAAAAAAATGAAAAAATTTAAAATTTTCAAAAATAAAATAAGTGTTTTGTCACAATTTTGACTTTCCCAATGGGTAGAATGAGAATAAATTTTGACTCGATTGGGCATGTTGAGTCCTAAGCTTTGTCCCTTATCCATTAATAAAACGAAAGTTTAATAGGCTAAGCCCATTCGCGGATCCCTTTATTAGAGGATCTTAAAATTTGCGAAGAACAAAAAATGATAGTGTTAATTTACAAGTAGATGCTAAAACAAGGATATTTGGAAATCTTAAATCGTATAAGTGTAACTTGTCGCTTTTTCCTCCAGAAGATCTCTTAACCTACTGAATAAACGTGCTTATTTTGCTTTAACTTAAACCGACATTTTCAAAAAGAAGCTCTTCGGAACGAAAATATTCATCTAGTTCATCTTTATACATGAGTTTCTAAAGAAAAACAAATTTTCTCTATTACGTAAAATAAGTCTTTTGTAAAAAAAATGAAAAATGATGAAAAAAATTGAAAATTTAAATAACTAAACTGTGTGGTAAGGGTTAACTGCATCTTGCCGGCTCACAACCGATGTTGCAGTCTTCAAAACAAGGCCCATAGTGAGATAATAAATGCCAAAGTGCATGCGTAAGTGTTATCAATAAGAAACCGTCGTCAGACTAAGTCACTACATCTTGTCGGAGGCGTGGCCGATGTTGTAGTCATGTAAATGATGACGTAGGTATAGTATTTTAAGCATAATAAAAATTTAATGGTTAAGATTTCTTTTTCTAAACTCAAGTATAATTTTGAACTAAGAATAACTTGCTTTAAGACTTTAAAAGTTGTTGGTTGCCATCGGTAGATTATTTCGATTAAGTATTCTCCGTGGGGTGTCAAAAACCTGGGCACTTAGCTGATGAGGCTTGGGACGTTCCAAGTAGAAAGGTTTGGTTACATGTAATAGTCTCACCAATGGAATCATTTAATTTTTAATGTTGCGTGCTTGAGTATGTTGTTTATTTAGCGGTAAATCTAAGAAATTCGGCCTAAAAAGGTGGATATATCCAGCTATTACATTGCGAACATTCTCCTGTGGGGTCTCAACCTGATAACCTAAGTCAAACTCGGCTGGGATCTATCGATATAGCTGGTTGGTGGTGATCTAGTCTTTTCCCCCAGATTTCTTTAGAACTATCGTTATGCATATAAACATACTACTTTCTTAAAAATAGTCGACTAAATTTAACCTTAAAATTAAGCACAATCACACTAATTGAATAATGTTGGGAGCGAAAAGTTCGACAATCATAGTTATAAAGTATGTTAGCACTTTACTGTACTATACTGGTGATTTCGTTTTACGCTTTGCTTGGAAATAGGGAAAAATCTAAGGACACGAATTTATCCTCAGGACATCACGTAATTATTCTATGGCGCTTCTCATCTATGAACCCAGTATTGATATAATAAGGAAGTCAAACAGGGTAGTTAAGAAAGAAAGAAAATCCAAACATATTAGTTATAGTTATTGTACATAATAAAAAAATGTGTGAAAACAGGACTTGTCCGAAGCTATTGATTTTTTAGTTCCCCTTGAGAACACGATAGCTACTTTTCGAATGTTAATAGTCGAAGGGGGATTAAGATTCTTGGTTTCTGAGTGTTTATCTTCAAACATTGATGATGGACATCGGCAATATCTTAGTATGGGGGATTTTGGTATGTGCTTAATTACACATACCCTTTTCCATTAAAAACGGGCTTAAATGACTAAAAACGTACCAAAAATACATTGTATTTGTATATTTGATTTATATTGTGCAGGAAACGGATATCATACAAAAGGACAAAAAACAAAGAAAAAAACCGGACAAAACCGAGCACGGAATGAAAAGACAAAGTCAAATCGAAGCAAAGTCATCAAAGTAAAGAAAAAAAATCAACGCGAAGTCACCCCGACAAAAGTCAAAAGTCAACCCAAGTAAAGAAAAATACAACATGAGGGACTAAAATTGCCAAACCTCAAGTTGTATTACACGAATAAAGACAAGGGCTGAAATTAGAAATTGGGTGGAGTATAACTTGAGGGGCCAAAGCTGCCAACTTACCCAAAACCATTTTTCCCGCCCAACAAAACCCAAGAACCAATCACGGGTTCCCTTCTCCCCTTTACCAGCAATACCATGAAAAATCAGAGGAAAAAAACCTTCCCCACCCTCCTCACATATCTCCCCCCAGCTTTATAAGTGCCATGTTGGCAATCCTTCACCCTTTTCAAGTAATTTCGATGGCTAGATTGACTCAAAAAAAAAGAAGCACAAGAAGATTGAATGGCTGAGATTACTTTTATCAAGTCCCTCACACAACAAGCACACCTCTTGGAGCCTCTCACAGAAGAAAGCACAGTAGGAAGACCGAAGAATGAAAGTTTCTAGTATAAATAGGCCATCTTGTAAGCCATGAAGGGCATCTAGGTTTTTTAAATTTTTAATCTTTCAAGTATTTTTAAATTATGTCTTTAATTTAAGCATTGTATCTGTTTCTTTAAGCAATTAATGAAGTATTGAGTTTTCAAGTTAAAATCCCAATTTATAATTCCGAGTAGTAAATTGTTAAATTGTTATAAAAATTTGTTCAAAAGCTTTTATGAGAGGGTTAATATTGACCTACTTGCAGTAAAGTTATAAAAAGAGCTAAGTTTGTAGTTAGAAAAACCAAAAAAATACTCACCTCAAATACCACAGCTTATGGATGATAACCAATTTCGGATGGCTTATGGACTCTCCACTAGCTTGTTTTATCCAAGCTAGAGCTTGAGACTCTTGTTTAACCCTGTTTTGAGCAAGGGTATTGTAAGTCTCTCTTTTTCTTATTTTTCTTATTTACTGTAGAACTGCTTATAGTGCTTATTTGTTGCCTATATTTGCTTATTTATGCTTTATCATGATGTTTAGTGCTTATCTTGCTTAGTTGTTAGTTTAAAAGTGATTTGTGCAAATTTCTTAGTTAGTACTGTTAGTTATGAGTTAAAACTGTTAGATTGATTCAGCTTATTTAAGTGCTTATTATTGATTGAAATCTGCTTATAAGTGTCTTATTTCATTATTTGATAGTCTGTTTTTAACAATTTAGGACCAAATCAGCTTAAAATAAAATGAAAAGAAAAAATAATTTTTTGAAACTTAGGGAGTTTATGGAACAAGCAGTACTAACCCATAGTTAGTACTGCTAGTTCACTTTTGGATTTTAAAGCTAGCAGTACTAACTCAAAGCTAGCAGTACTAACTCCAGGTTATTACAGATGTGTACATGTGGTCTTTATCACCTTTTCTGGAGCATTGAGATCGGGATTAAATTATATGAGTATACGAGTAGCATATTAAATTCTAGAACTTGTTATTGTGATGCATCCTGAGACCGCATAGTAAGTATTAGGATTTGCTTGATAAGAGGCATTAGGATTAACCCATGTTTTAAACCCATAATTGTTATGATGGTCACACCGATCATATAACTATCCCACACCCTTGCCATGCACTCATTATTAGTGCAGGATACTGTTATCCCATAAACTTAACCCATCTCACAACAATAATCCATACCAATAAGCAATAAGCTAGAAAGAGAGAAAGGAAAAATGAAAGATTTATTAGAGAGAGAGAGTAGAGAGGTGGATGATTACACACACATACAAGTGAATGAAATGGTAACCAACACCCTCTCCATGTGTAGAGAGGGTCCTTTTTGTACCCTTAGTTAACATGTAGGCGTATGGGCTTTTACTAATGGGCCAGGATTGGCATATCTTGGGCTTTGAGCCCGAAACATGGACAATATTAGATTACAATCCAAGCCTGTTAAACCTGAGTAGCCTATTACTTAACAAGACTAATGGTGACTAATAAGACCGATAACATTCTTGTTCGACTTATATAAAATTAAGGCTAACAATCTCCCCTAATGTTGAGGTCTCTTTCTTCAAACTCCTCCACTATTGAGGTCTTCTTTAAGTTCTTCTATTAAGGATGTGAAGGACTTGATCTTCTATGTTGACGTTCTTGTACGACCGATAACATTCTTGTACGAGGTTATCTTGTTTTATCATTGTTTCCACCGATGTTGAAAATATGACTTTTGACGTTTATGCTTTGGTCTTAGTCTTTGCCTTTTCTTGTTTGTAATGGCTCCATTCATTCATGCTTTGTAATCTTGATCTTAAGCCTTTTTCTTTTGACTTTGAGTTCTTGAGATCTTTATCTTGCATCATATCCTTGACTTGAATCATCTTGATTTGACTTTCTCTATCATCTTGTGCTCTTGACCGACATACTCATACTTATCGTATTCCTGTTTGAATTATATAAACATAAGGCTAACAATCTCCCCAAAATGAGATTCTTGATTTGACTTTGAAGATCTTTGAGGAAGTTTAGGATCAACAATCTTGATGCTAAATAATTGACTTTTAGAGCTCGAGTATGAGTATGTCGTAATGAATCCGACTTTGCTGGTACATGGTTGCAACTCCAACGTTTGAATCTGCATTTAAAAGGTTAGTGATAAACAACAGATATAGACGAAAGTGTCTTTGTCACTTCATTGAATACGGTTGCAATAACCACGGTTCCCCGTTAATCAGTATAAATACTACCTGTGATCAGATAGAATTCATATGAATCTTCTTAAC
Organism: Tanacetum coccineum; assembly: GCA_026074375.1. NCBI lineage: Eukaryota > Viridiplantae > Streptophyta > Magnoliopsida > Asterales > Asteraceae > Tanacetum > Tanacetum coccineum. The sequence continues at coordinate 8,717 of BQNB010053325.1, read as the reverse complement.
AGGGTTTCACAGCTGTACTAGTCGTTCTCATTATCGGAGCGTCTCATAGCAGACAACACAATAAAAGTGAATCCAAAAATTACTATCTTCTGATTAAGTTGTCAATTCATTTTACTGGAACAAGTTTGATTCACATAGAATCGCACCATCGTTTCTTTCCAGATGACACAAGTTGATTCATATAGAATCACGCAAGTCACCTACCAAGAGCTTGTTTGATGTTGGCTCAAGCAGGATTTCCATCATTACGGTGAATACTTAAGTATCACTTGGATGTTCTGGCAAGATCTCAAGGATAATGCATAGGACTCTTTGTTACAACTTGTGAACTTTATGGTGTTCAACAAGTGTATTTTGACATTGTATCCTAATGAGATTTATAATTTGATCTCTTTTGGGCTCTAGACTTGATTTGTGCACTTTGTTTTTTTGTAATCGGAGGCTGGAACAGACTGCCACCTATTTAATATCAACAATCTCAGAGTGAGATGTCAATAGATAATGTGTGTATCTCCTTGACAAATGAGACAAGTTTCTTTTGAGAGAAACTCGAATGGTTAGGAAGGGTTTTGCATTGCATCACTGGGTCCATGACGACATTCTTCAATGTCAACATTTATGTATTGACCCTGTTTCTGCCTAAGTTGTGTGGAGGGCTACTTTGTTTTCACCCTTTATCCATACATTTCTTTTTCATTCTTTAACCCTTCAATGCTTACCAAGATGTCATTACTAACACCTTGTTGTGATTGTTCCAGTGTTAGCTCAATCTTAGTCGGCATTATTCCCTTATACTCATTCTTCTCCAATCATACCTAAGGACTGCTATTTCTAACTATGGATTATCCTTGGGTAGATCCCTCTAGTTCTGGTTGGATCGTAGGTCTTATACCTAACCTTAACCACCTTATGACTTCATTGACGTCATGAGATTAGTTGGTTGTGGGTATAGAGATCGAACCATAAAACCATTTTCTGACATTGTTATTTTTAAATACTCCCCCTACACATGTGCTTCGAGATTCGAAATTGTTTAGCACATGAAGGAAAGAGTTGCACTTAGAGTCTTAAAGATCACATTCTTCTATATCATATTTTAATCACATTTTCTCCCCTTATTTTAAATAATAAAATACTTAGTCTTTGAAATACCAATTGATTAAAATTTTGACATGAAAAATTCCATGGGGAGAAAAATTATACCACGATATTGCATGAATTCATTTTCCTGATAGCTCCCCTTCAACAGTATATATGGGATACAAATATTTATTAAAACTTGACAATGGAATGAAAAATTGATATAACACCACAAAATGTTGATGACGGAGTAAGATGCCTTAGTGAACAATGTATATTATTATTTAACATTATAATTTCCACATTTTAATTTCACAAAATGTGTTTGGATACATAAAATTGACATTTATGAGATGTGCCCAACACATTAAAAGGCTTTGTTTAAAAAGCTCCCCCTCAAAAATTAATCCACATAAAATGACATTGTAATTACCATAATTCATTAAAACTTATTCGAGGAAAGGAGTGTTGAACACACAATTTTAACAAATACCACTTTTTATGGAAAGATACCACAAATTATATTGTAGACAATTTGACATTGAAAGTTCTTTTTGAAAATTATGTTCAACGGTTTAAAAAAACACATGATAGAAGACTTATCTTCTATATGTAGAGTAAACGCACTGAAGCGTACACTTCCCTATGACATTCGGGTCTGACTTATGCACTGATGTGTACATAAGTCATAAAGAAAATTTAGAAATGACATGTTTTGAAAGCATTTGAACTCTTGCTCGAACTTCATTTACACACCTGTGTCAATGTTAATTGACATTTCTAGGTACGTAAATGTTATCGATTCCAAGAGACATGTCGAGAAGATTCTTTTTGGTATTTTTGAAATTTTCTGATTTTATATTTTGTTTTTCTAGATTTTATATATTTTTTTTATTTCTTTTTTAAAAATATGTATAAATTAAAATAAATAGAAAAATCCAAAATATTTACAAGTCGAAGTTTTCATTAGCAGTGACAGTTATTGCTAGAGTTGAAGTAGATGAAGTTAAATCTGGTTGTTGTTGACGTTTATCGGACGCATCAGCAGTAGTAACAGCGGAAGACTTTAAAACAACTTGATTTTCTTCATTGAGATATACGTCGAACAAAGGACCGAATAGACTTTCCAACTCTGGCATTAACGTCATAACTATCATATCTGCTGTAGGAACTTTTGTTGACATTGTGGAGCGAGGCTTGAACCGTTGTGTTCAAACGTCATTCTTTTTCATCATTTGTGAATCCAATGTGACACTGGTTTCTAAGATATCAGCTTTTTCAGCAACCACACTCTGAGATTATCTGGCTTGACATTGTTAGATGTACCTGTACTTAAATCAAAACATTGTTCCTTCTGAACATAGATTGATGTACCTGCACTTAAATCTAGAGTTTGGTTGCTTTCATGAATATTAGGGATATCTACATTTGAACCATGCGTGGGTTCACTGTCATCCTTGCTTGTATAAGAGTCGAATAACTTCCCTGTAGGAATCCACCTAAGACCAACAGATTTGAAAATTCTACCCGTGGGTTTCCACCTAAGATCATATCTAGGAGATGTTTTCTCATACACAACGGAAGTCTTATTAGGAGAAAAACTATGTCCTGTAAAGATCTGCCTACCAGGTTTCTGAGTATGACTCTTCTGTTTTACAGGTTTGTTATTGTTTCTGGTCTTATGGGATTGACTTTTAGCAAGTGAATTTACTTCCTTTAGGATTTTTGTTATACATGCATCATGATTTGCATTAAAGACGTATTTATGACATGTGGAACAGAAGAAATATTTTGAATATGAGAAAGAAGTAGAACTCTTAGAGTGACTGCTTTGGGCACAACCATTATCGTAACACGATTACTCTTAGATACAAGCAAACTCCTAGATGTTTGATTATTACTCCTAGGTTTTGGTTTGCTACCATCAGTAGTGCTTTAAAATCTAGCAGAAGGTATCACACTAGTTTTTGAGTTCCTATCTCTTTCTTGTGTCTTTTTCCTAGCTTCATCTAGATAGTGATTATGAACCATGTCATTTGAACTAAATCTTAGCATATTCTTAGAACTATTCCTAGATTAGTTAGATGCAATCATATGATCAGGTTTTATAAAACTAGATTCTCTTCTCTTAGGTAAATAGTGTTGAATTACTGGTTTTGACAAATTGTTATTCACATCAACTTGGGAGGCAAACTGTTGTTTTGACATTTGAGGCCATTCAGATTTAAACGCATTTAGTTGTCTAACAACTTATTGGTTTCTTAGTGATGGTAAAACTGGTTTCCCCAAGACTGATTTTTTTGCAAACTTAGTATCTATACTATTTTCTTTTAACTTTGTTACTTCATTTTTCAAAGCAGCAATTGAAAAAACCTTTTCCTAAATCTGAGCTTTTAAATCAGCATTATTAGCAAGCAAAGAAGTTGTCTGTTCTATAGTCTTAGATCTCGTAATTTTAATAGAATCATACAAATCTTTGTAATGCTTTTTCAAAGTCTCATTTTACTTACATAATTTAGCCATACTATGTTCTAATTCGATGTTCATTGTTTCAAGTCCATCAATTTCCTTTTTGGTCTTGGCTTTATTACTTGTTTCATTCAAAATTTGACCATGTTGCCCAGATTTTAAAGCTTGATTTTGATATTTAAGTTCGAGAGCAATACAATGTGCTTCCATTCTTGAAAAATCTTTTTGAAATTGGGCAACGGTCTTTTTAAGTAAAATGTTTTCATACTCGAGTGATTGTTTTGAGTAGTCAATTGTCTGGTTATCAAGTGATAAATCAAGCATAGGACTTTTAACTTGATGTTGTTCAGGATACTAGTCAACCCTATATTCATTAATGATTTCAGGTTGCTCAGTATGTTGTTGTCCTATAGCAAATATATTACATTTAATAGTCAATTATACCTCAGCCATTAGCTCTTCATTATATATGGGTCTGATATCTGCATCATCAGCATCTGTATCATGCCCTGACCTGATGCTTTCATCTTGCACTATTGAGTCTGTCCTAATGCTTTTTGTGTCAACCAAATCAGCATCCAATGCTTTACCCGCATCAACCTTACTCTCTGCATCTACATCTGCCTTTTATTCACCCTTCTATCATATTGTTTTTTATGACGTGTTCTTTCAGCAACAGACTTCTTAACATTACTCATGTGCTGAAGTAATGTTTCTCTGAACAATTTAACTTCAATTCCAGTGTATTCAGCAAAGTACTTGTCCGACATTTGACTGTCATAATCTAAAGTAAACTTCGAATAGATGAACTTCTAAAACTGTCTGTTGATCACCCAAAAGGCTGCCATGGAGCCATCTTCTTGAAAATCATCTTTGTCAAGTTGCTTTTGTAGTTGATCTACGTTGAGAAGCATCATACTTATGAAAGTAGCATTATATTGACCAATTAGTGACATGAATGCCCGTTTGAATCCATGTTCGATACGAGTGCCTTTTAAGTCTTCTTTAGAAAGAACTTAAAGGTATGAATGAAGAGATTGAAAATATGCCATGCATCTTTCTTTTGCTTTTGACATCTTGTATTTGATTGCATGCATACCTTTTGTTTTAGAATTCAAGCTGCTTTCCTTTACTGATTTGCTGGATGCAGTCTCTGAATTACTGTCTTCTTTCTCAGAACAAGTGTTTTGTATGACAACTAAATCAACTTTTAATGAATCAACATTCAATGCTTGAACTGGATTTGAATGATCTTCTAGTGTCTGCATCAACTTTTTTGTTTCAACAATTGTGGAGTTCGTTGTTGATGAAGAATTATCTCAAGCATGTATTTCCCAATGGAATCCATGTTATAGATCATTGCATCTTTGAAGGATTGAGCATCAAATCTTGTATATTTCTGCATACGCTCTTTGAATTCTGAATTGAAAGCATCTTCAAACTTTGTTCTGAGTTTTGTCAAAATAGTCTTGCAATCAGTCTGAGAAATTATTTCTTTGATAAGATGCTGTTTTAGTAAATCCAAGTCTTGAGAGAATGTTCTCTTGAAAATAGACATGGTACCAAAATCTTGTAAAGTTTCTGTGAGAAACTTGAATTGTGACTTGACTTCTCTTAGACTGTTTATGCATCTACATCTTGAAAGTTGTGTCTTCTCTTAAACTTTAGAAGCTGAACACGAAAAAACTATGTCATTGTAAAGAATACTTGATGTTTGAGTTTGCAAATCGGTATTAGTATTTGACATTTTGATGTTGTGAATGGATATCAGATCTTAAGTAGGTAAAGTGATTGTTGTTGTAGATTGAAATCAATTAGCGTTCATGATATTTTACAAGTCTTTGATTAAAACTGAGAAAAGAAAAGAATCGTATCTTTCGCAGGATTTTACAAAATAAAGAAGAAACCGTGAAACAATAATTAATTGTGGATGAAATCATTGTTGAAATCGAAGAACTTGAGCTATTTTTGATGGTTGATGAGCTTAAAACGGCGAACGGTGCACAAACTTTTAACTTAAAATGAGAAACGGATGATTAAAACTCAAATAAGGACTAATGGTGCAAAAAAAATTCACTTTTGATGACTAACGGTTGATTTATAACTTGTAAGGACTAACAGTGTGAGGTAGTTTTAACAAAGGGGTTTAAAAAACAAACAAAGGATAAATGATGAAACTGTCTTAAAATCTAGGGGCTGATTTTGCCAATTTCGTATTCTAGTTAATAAATACCAACATTCCCTCTTATTTCTTCTTCTTCATTTGAAAATTATATAAAACTAGAACGTTTGTTTATTTGATCCATTTAAGTGGAATGATGATCGTTGTTGGAAAGCAAATATACCACGATGATCAAAAACGAGTCACGATCACAATGATATAAGTTAGAAGTCCCGTAGTTAACCATCACTCAAAATCGTAAAACCCGAAACGACTTAAAAAATGTGAGATTTTGTTTCTGTGAACTTGTTAAATCGGTTCCGAGTGCTTGTGAGTTGTTCGGTTAAAAAAGAAATGAGTTGTTCGGTTCTATCAGTTGTTCAGTTTCAAAATGTTTTTGGTTGTTCGGTTTCTAAATGTTGGATCCCGTTTAACACTTCGTAACACGAATCAATTATGGATCAAGAACTAGAAATGAGAAAAAGAGGTGAGTTGTTCTAGAGAGAATGTGGAAAATGATATTATTTAGAAAATGAACAACTAGCTTTTTCTAAAGAAGAAAAAGGTTATATACCTCGTCACGTTTAAGGTACGCGCGAGATATTTAACTAGGACCCAGGCTCGGGTTTTGCTTGGGATTAAACCCAAAACATATACAATATTAGATTAACTATCGAGCTCGATTCCCGATATTATACTATTACAACATTAACTAATTAAATGACCGAGACTCGTACACGTAATGAACGAACTTCCTGTTCGGCTCAATATTTTGAGGCTAACACCAAATGATATAAGCTGTTCGGTTTCAAGGTTGTTCGGTTCCTCTTTTTGTTAGTTGTTTGGTACACATAAGCTTCCTTTCTTGTCTTGTGGTCCTTGTACAAACCATCCTTGTATCGTCTTTATGCCAAACTTCAAAACGTCCTTGATGTTTAAAATGTGGATCTATGTTTCCTTCTTTTTCAAACTTTAGACCACAAGGATAATAAAACAACTTCAATAAGCCATGAAAATGAAGCAAAAAATAAGCTACTTAAAACTGTTTTATGCCTAAATAAGCAATGAAAATTTGACAGAAATAAGCAAAAACCAAAGATGAACCGTGACCCTTTAAGCTAGAAATAAGCTCACATGTAAGATTTATTCAATAAGCTTAAAAAGCCTGTGAACCAACTAAATAAGCCGTGACCTTTTCTTATAAGAGAGAGCAAAGTTTATCAAATAAAAGAAAAAGTTACCATGACTTATAAACTCAAAACAAAATTTGTTATCCGTTTGTTAAACAATGATACCACTTGTTTAAGCCTATACGTTTGAGATATCAATAGCCTAATTTCTTAAACCATGCCACGTAATAAGAAAGAAAAAATTAGGCTATGAATGATATATTAAAAAAATAGTCTTTATAAACATAAGAAACCTTAAAAAATAAGTCGGATATAAGCTATTGAAATAAGCTTAAACAACCACTAACTTTAACACTAAACCAACCCGTGGCAAGTGATACCAAATGTTATCCTATAAACTTAACCCATCTCACAACAATAAGCCATACCAATAAGCAATAAGCTAGAAAGAGAGAAAGGAAAAATAGAAGATTTATTAGAGAGAGAAAGTAGAGAGGTGGATGATTACACACACATACAAGTGAATGAAATGGTAACCAACACCCTCTCCATGTGTAGAGAGGGTCCTTTTTATACCCTTAGTCAACATGTAGACGTATGAGCTTTTACTAATGGGCCAGGCTTGGCATATCTTGGGCTTTGAGGCCGATACACAGACAATATTAGATTATAGTCCAAGCCTGTTGAGCCTGACTAGCCTATTACTTAACAAGACTAATGGCTACTAATAAGACCGATAACATTCTTGTTTGACTTATATAAAATTAAGGCTAACAGATACCCCTAGTATAACCCTCCAATCCTATTCTTTTTCACCGTTCTTGTAATTTTTTGGTTAAGCTGGACTATTAATGAAGAGCATTGTCACCGTTAAACCAATCGTTACACCCAAATTGCCTTAGCCTACCTTGTATGTACTTATTTTTAGTACATTGTTGTTTTTAACCTAAGTTAATTATTTGAGTACACGGTTGCTAAGTCCTTATCCTTGTAAATACTGTTTTGGGACAATTGGGATTCATGGTAGTATTTATTTCGTGGAAGAATGGGGAAGAAAAGCTAAGTCAATACCCCCATATGTTTGTTAGATAATCTCCATGTTATTTTGATCCACCTCAAATTGGGTCATTAGATAGATTGTAAATATTGAGCATGTAAAAAGCTCAAGTGTATGGGTATGTGTTATAAACCTCATGTTGTGATGTATTATGTTATTTAAAAAAAAAGAGAAAAGAAAAAGAAAAAGATTGATGTAGAGTTGTGTAGAGTTTGTAGATCTTCGTCTGAGTCTTGGCTTAGCAACCAAACCAAAGTGTATTCGTGTAAATAATTAGCTAACCCTTCCACTCCAAATTCACCCAAATGTATCCCATCTGTTTCCGTTTCCATTATATGTTATCTTACACCTACACCCCACGACCCTTTAAAAGACCTCTTAGATAGTAATGAATAATGCTTGCACCTAGCGGTGGAGGTTTGATCCTTTACTAAACCTATGGTAATTTATATGCTATGACATGTAATGAGTGTTGATTTTCCGTTTCCCCCTTATGTTATAATTTATTATACACCCGAGTGAAAGAGAGAATCCTAAACACTTATGTGAGGTGCTAGTATATACTTTCCGTGCTTTTAATTATAAGGTCTGGAAGGTTGTGTTGTAAAATACTTTTAAAGAGTATGTCGGTTACCCTTGATCACTTCACTTCATTATCATGTTGCTTGAATAAAAGTAGAAAAGAGAAGGAAAATGGAAGAAGTTTAGAGAGAGAAACAAGAGAGAGAAAATGGTTGAAATACTTGCAAAATGGAAATGTTTACAAATGAACCAACACCATTTTCCTTGATGGAAAATGGTATATATACCCTACACAACT